>JAUMHP010000070.1:21240259-21252858 GCA_032361065.1 Enteromius trimaculatus | reverse complement strand
AATATTAGTCTGTCTCTCTCTTATTCTGTTCCTCAGTCCGTATCCAGATCAGACGGTGTACCAGCACAAAGATATGACGTCTACAGCCCTGATCGTCAGCGGAGACCAGGACACCTAGATGAGCCCCAGAGACAGATCCCTAGTCAAGGCCTCAATGGCCATCGGGATAAGACCTCGGGAATCAGATGAGTCCTTTACACAATCTGACTTTGCTGCTGTTGGAATTGAGCAGCTGGTTTGGTCTGGACACAGCATCTGTGTTTGATTGTTTCAGTTGATTAATCGTATCGGCCAGTGTGATCCACCCTATCGGTACCAGTAAAATCAGTCCACCTCTAATCCCCACCCATACTGCTCCATGATTGACACCCCCACTGCATTTAAAGCAAAACAGTTGCATTAATAAGAGAATCAGATGTTTCAAGGCTAGTGAATCATCTTTGTGTGAGTGTGCGTTTGGCCTGAATCAGCTGGAATCTCTGAGTCAGACTGAACAGGAACATTAGGGGATTTCTGTGTGTTCAGCAGATACACTCGGAGCATATGAAGCGTTACACGGACACACACGTGTAGAGAGACAGACACACAGCCAGAAAAACACAAACATCACACGTGACAGGTGAGTAAGAAACAGAAGCTCCTTACCTGCAGCAGGCCTCCCTTCATGTCAATCAACACTCTGGGCGGTCCAGGTGAGTCGGGGGCGGAGCTTCCACTGTGTCTGCACCAATGAGCCTCCAGCTCTGCACTGCAGGAGAACGGACCCACAAACACTGAGCTTCTGTCCTTCAAACCGGTCCGCAGCAGTACGTCCTCACACTGCACTGACACACACACCTCCTTAAAGCCATCTAGAGAGAAAAATCAGAGAGAAATCACATCAGCGTTCGCTCTGGAGTGGACTGACCTCTGGGAGAGATGCACAACAGACATCATGTGTTTTACACGCTGCTCTGTTCTTCACATGTGTCTGTAGCTGCTGCCGTGTGTCCAGATCATCCACAGACACACACGTCTCCATCTGGTGCTGACGCTCTTCTGCGGCTCATCTTTGGCTCAGTGAACGACACGAGAGATTTAGGAGTGTGTGGCTTTGGTCTGGCAGCAGCATGACCCTTCATAACAGCACAGAGTCCCACAGGACACACACACACACACACTTGTGGTTTACAGGGATGCTCCATTGGCGTAATGGTTTTTATACTGTACAAAACATATTTTCTATCACCCTTCACCAAACCATACCCCTTACAGGAAACTAATGGCAATTTTTTAATTCCACCAAACACTGTTTAGTATGTTTTTTAAACCTTTGTTTTACAGGGATACAGGAAGTGTCCTCATAAACCATCTTTATGTTGTAGCACCCATGTCATTATACACATTTGTGTCCTCATAAACCAAATATACCAGTACACATTCTCTAACAGACACACAGACACACACACTTTGTCTCTCTATATCTATCTCTCTGTCACACACACACACACACACACACACAAATTCAGACCCTGCTGATCTGCATTGGTTCAACAGCACTATAACTATTGAAGATGTAAAATGTATTTTATATCTAAACCTTCTTATCAACAACAACTTGTCTTCTGTAGAGCTGAAACTGAATTTTACAACATTAACATAACATATTACTGTTTTTCCAGTAATATTCCCGTTAATCACTGAAGCCGTTTTGAATTAATCGGTATAAAGCACTACAGAAAAAACCTTGATATATTCCTGCGTCACACATTCATTGATTTCCATGCATTACTCTCAGAAGAGCTTCGACACGCAGCATCCACAGAGTCTGTAAAAACTTCTGTAGCATGCAAACTTTTACAAAAGAGAGAGAACACGGTCATCTCTGTACACACACACACACACAGAGGACTACAGAAACGTACAAAAGTTATTTCCACACAAACGCTCATGTCCTCGTCTGCTGTTTACCAGCGTTTGGCCAAGCTCAGCCTCGACTGTGTTTAATAAAGGCACATCAAACTGCGGCTGCAGAGAGAGTCCGTCTGGCTCGCGGCCGGACGCATGTCTCATGCTGCAGTTATGTTCAATCCAGTAAACAAGTGCAAATTGTTGAGGTTTTAATTAAAATTCTCAACAATCACTTTATCTGGAGAAGCTCTGTGACAGCATCTGTGGAGCAGATGGGCGCTGCGCTCATGGGCACAGAGAGAAACACACACACACACACACGCTGGCGGTCAATGTGATCGAACACACACCCATGAACATCATTCAGTCAATCTGAAGGACTTTTCCAGTGCTTCCTGACGTAATGCAACATCTTAATTTTTTTACTCAATTTATAAAAAATCTGGAAGAGAACAATTATTCTAAATTTCAGTTCTTTATTTTAAGGTGTCCTTGTTACACACGTGACATGTACATACTATTATAATGACAATAAATGCATAACTACATAAGCCAACCATAATCCTAACCATATATAGTAGATTAATATGACACAGTACTTCTTACACTGTATCAGGGACACCTTAAAACACATTTTCTACTGATATATTTTAATATTTTAGAATAATATTTTAAAACTGATTTTTGTATCATATTTTATTTATTAATTCTAAAACTGTGCCACTGTGTTTTCAGAAATGACTTTTCCAGGCCTAGAAATCACATTTAAATGAGGCTTTGTAAAAATCCCAGCAGACAATTATTGAGGTGGTGAATTAAAATAAGAAATATCATTGATTTTTAGCAGTTTAAGATTATTTGAACATGTTTCATCTTATATGAAGTAATTCTAAGTCTTCTTCAGGCCCCCCGGCAACACCATTCTGATACACGCCTGGTAAGCACTGCATCATGGGAGAGGCTCCTCATCAGGACTCTGAACCCACTTCCTGTGGATCTGCTCAGCCCTGTTAAAGGCTCAGGTAGATTAACTGGATTTCCGGGCAGCATAAATAAAACAAATGCTCTGATTATCTGCTGCAGTGCATTGTGGGTAAGAAGAAGGGAGCTGGATTAAAGGCCCAATCAAGAGAAACACACACACACACACATACACACACACTAGGGCTGTGACTGTCTCCCAAATGCATCATGATTCTCTCTGGAGTGGATTCTGAGCGTCGACTTTAACAGCAGGTGGCGCTCTACTCTAGTTTTTATTCACACACTCAAATATCTGTAATTTCACCTCGGCTCAGAACACTTATGTGGCCAGACTAATGTAAACACAGCTCAACCTTTTCCAATTTTATGAATGATTATTTTAGGTTTGAGCGTGAAACGATCAGAGAAGCATGCAGCGCCACCTGCTGTTCAGAACTGAGCTCAGAATCCGCTTCAGAAAGAATGCATCACTATATTTCCCAGTGCTAGCACACACAGCAGATGAGCCACTGTGCGCAGGTATGTGTGTGTGATGCACCTGCAGGTTTGGCGGCGTTCTTCAGCGTCAGCGAGCTCATCATGGCTGACACAGACAGAGTCAGACTGGGCTGTGCCCGACCCTCTATCTCCACACCGAACACCATCTGCACCGAGCGCAGCGAGATCTTGTGGAAGGGCACGGGTGACTGAAGAGTGCGCAGTAGCTGGTCAGCTGTGGGTGGGGCTTCGTTGCAGTGGGGGGCGGGGCCTGTGGGGGTTGTGGGATGGGCCTCGCCCTCCCGCTCAGGAAAGAGCTTCTTCCAGAAGACCTTCGCCTGCTCAATCTTAGCCAGGGTGGGACTGACCCTCACCGGTCGACTGATGTCCACCTTCAACTCTGAGAGAGAGAAAGAGAGAGAGAGAGAGAGAGAGAGAGAGAGAGAGAGAGAGAGATATTAACAAAACTTTTTTAGAGGTAAAAGAATTCACAGCACAATTAAAAACTTAATTTCATGTGAAGGAAAATCACATAAGAGAGGGAGAGAGAATTGCAGAAAACTTCTTCATTCTTAAAAAATTCCTACACTATAAAGTAGCAAAAAGAAAAATTACAAAGATAAAGATAAAATACCATCAGAAACGGCACACTGCTCCGTGACTGCACCAAGTCATCTCAAAAGTTGCCAAATCATCCATAATTCAATCAACACTCTTGATTAACCTTAATTTCTCACATTATATCGCAGTTTATGCACTATATTTTAAAAAATGGCAATAAAATATGAGAAGACCTCAGAGTTAAACTGTATTAATCATGATAACGTCAGATAACTTTGATAGAATGGTACAGTATGTAATGCATTGTGTTGAGTAGCTGTCAGCTGATAAATCTAAGAACACAATTAGATTAAACTAGTTTAGCTCAACCAGTTACCAAGAAACACTTCATTCTGTTCAGTCTGGGGTAGAAAACATCACATTAGAGAAAAACACACTTGAGGAAACTATACTGAGGTCAAAGTGTGTTTATTAATTTCACGTACATAAATGAACTACAGTGTCCTGCACCGGCTAGTTAAAACAAAATAAAAAAGCTAAAGAAGTGAGCTACGACTCCAAATGAATTATGTGTGACTTACCTTTCATTTCCTTACCTTCTAGATGACACGCCGTGACCGAGAAGCACAGGAGAGCACTCACAGCACCAGAGCATCTTTCACCGCGATCTCACAAAAGGGGAAAAGGACGGAGCACACGATCACCACTGACTCACCGCTGGCTCACCACCGAATTCACCGCTGGCTCACCGATTACCTACCATTGTTTGTACCAATAAATCCACCCTCTGGGGCTTGTTTTCACTTACTTACTCTTTTCCGAGCCAATGCCAACAGATCCTCCTCCTCTGACCACGAAAACCTGGGGGGCAGGCTGTGCTATGCACCGGGTGGTGCCCAGGAGCGCTCCCCGTGCCACCGTGGAGGTTTGAGGCCGGGTCTACAGGGCAGTGCTGGACTCAGGGAGTAGTATCATGCTGGTGCGGCCTGACGTTGTGGGACCCAGGCCAGTCCTCAAGTATGCCCTGCCTGTGACCTGCGTGCACGGCGACACGCATCAAGTTCCAACCTGCTCCCTGACCATTCGAAAGCTTCAATAAGACCCTAAAGTAGATGCTCCAGAGGGTGGCGTCCGTGGACTGAAAGACTGGGACCAGCTCCTCCCATACGTGCTCTTCGGAATCCGAGAGGTACCACAGGCATCTACTGGCTTTACCCCGTTTGAGCTGCTAATCGGACACCAGCCCCGTGGCCTGCTCGACATGGTCAAGGAGGCCTGGGAGCAGCAGCCGGCAGCCCATCGAACCGTCGTGGAACACGTGCGAGAGATGAGGGACAAGATAGATCCATCTATCCATCTATAGAGTCAAGCCATTAGTCCGGGAACACATGGTCAAAGCACAACAGGGCAGCCCAACCCCGGGAGTTCCAGCTGGGGGATAGAGTGATGGTCCTGGTCCCCAATGCTGCTTGTAAGTTCCTGGCACAGTGGCAAGGCCCATATACGGTGGATGAAAAGATTGCAACCGTAAATTACAGAGTACAACAGCCAGGACGTCGACGGACAGAGCAAATATATCATGTCAACCTGCTAAAGCACTGGGTAGGGGGCCAGGACCAAGTGGCAGCACTCGCGCTCCCCAAACCCGGGGTTGTTGACATGGATCCCCACCTGTCCGCCGCCCAGAAGTCAGAGCTGAGGCACCTGGTCGGTCAGTTCCATTATGTGTTCTCGGAGAGCCCCGGTAAAACCAACGTAGTGCAGCATGAGATCCTCACTCCTCCTGGAGTCATCGTCAGGCAGCGACCCAATCGAGTCCCCGAGGCTCGCCAGCAGGCTATTAAGGAGGAAATCAAGAAAATGCTTAAGCTGGGAGTGATTGAACCATCTTGCAGCCCCTGGTCCCGAAGCCAGATGGTACTCTCTGTTTCTGCAACGATTACCGGCGCCTGAATGAGGTGACTCATGACTCACTTCATTCTGTTCAGTCTGTGGAAAATATCACATTAGAAATGAAAGAAAAACACACTTGAGGAAAATATACTGAGGTCAAAGTGTGTTTATTATGTGTCACAGTTAACTGTATTTTGCTATTTTCACTTACATAAATGAACTACAGTGTCCTGCACCGGCTAGCTGAAACAAAATAATTTTGGTCCAACTGTATCTTCATTCCTTTTCTGACTGAAGTACACAAGTGTTTAACACACAACTCTTTTTGGAACATACTAGAATATATTTTAAAAAATACTTAATATATGTTTTGTTACAGTGAAAGATGATGGCAGAGGATATCCAGCACTTAGCCCACCCCTGAAAGTGTCACCTGGCGGAAACCAAGTACCTGGGCTTCACTGTAGGACGCGGGATGGTAAAACCACAGAAAGCCAAGGTTCAGGCCGTACAAGAGGCTCCTCGACCTGCCACGAAGACCCAAGTACGTGCGTTCTTGGGGTTGGCAGGGTGTATTTTCGATGCTTCATTCCCAGCTTCTCCTCTCTAGCTGCCCCCCTTTCAGACCTGGGGCTCCTGGAGACAGTTCGCTGGATGGAGAAGACCGAGGAGGCATTCCGGGTGATAAAGAAGGCACTCACCACCGAACCAGTGCTCCGTGTCCCTGACTTCAACAGCTGGTTCCTGGTGCAGACCGATGCCTCCGATTCGGGACTCCGAGCTGTCCTCTCCCAGGTCCATCAGGGAGAGGAGCATCTGGTCATCTACATCAGCCGTAAGCTTGCCCCAGCTGAAAAGAACTACTCCGCGGTGGAGAAGGAGGCCCTTGCCGTCAAGTGGGCAGACCTGGAGCTAAGGTACTACTTATTGGGTCGTAAGTTTGTACTGATTACTGACCATGCCCCGTTACAGTGGATGGCCCTGGCCAAGGACACGAACGCCGGGGTAACCAGATGGTTCTTAGTGCTCCAGGATTACCACTTCGACGTGCACCACCGGTCCGGCACAGCCCATAACAACGCTGACGACCTCTCGCGAATTTGGGCAGCTTACACAGGTCTGTCAGGGGTCACTCCCCACCAACCCCCTGTTTCCCCTCGTCTCTTCCTCCAGTACCAGGACGTCACTTAGAGGGGGGGAGTGTGGCGGGAAGGAATCAGCGTTGCCCTGGCAACGAACAACCGGCACCTGAAACTCTTCAACTCGGGCCAATCGGTCAAGACCGGATTAATATAAAAGATGCACCTCAGCCACTACGGAAAGTGAGTTACGACTCCAAATGACTTATGTGTGACTTACTTTTAATTTCCTTACCTTCTAGATGACACGCCGTGACCGAGAAGCCCAGGAGAGCACGCACAGCACCAGAGCATCTTTCACCACGATCTCACAAAAGGGGAAAAGGACGGAGCACACAATCACCACTGACTCACCGCTGGATTCACCGCTGACTCACCGGTTACCTACTTTTGTTTGTACCAATAAATCCACCCTCTGGGGCTTGTTTTCACTTACTCCTCTGGTCTTGTCATGCTCTCTAGCACCAGTGTTTACAGTATATGTACGTTTATTAGTGGTGGGACGTTATCAGCGTTAACACGAGACTCTTATGGCGCAAGAAAAAAAATATCGGCGTTAATCTATTCACAAAGTTGTGTTGGGAGCTGGGTCTAAACTTCACAAGTTATGATGACTTTCGCCGGTTTCACACTGCACGCAAAAGCAGCGCGTATTTTTCCGGCACCCATGTTAACGAATGAGAGCTTTCACACAGCGTGATTAGCAGGAGTATATAGAATAATATAGACAGTCGCATTACAAAGTACGCTGGCAATGACTTAAATCAAAGCATGTGGCACACAGTGTTCGGAGAAGAACGCGACAGGAATGAGATGCTTGTCTATATCCTCCTGCAGTACAAGCCGCGGTTCAGCTGCGTGTGACAAACGCTGCCAGTGTGAAGCACGCTGCTCCTGCTCTTAACAGTTTACATGATCTGGCTCTTTATTTGTGTTTATTTATTTCTTTTATATATCAAAATATATTAAATGTGCCTGTGGTAAGAGCAACTACGTCATATCATGTTGACCAAAACACATAAGGAAACGCATTGTGAAAAATAAATATCACAGACATCACCTTTATTAATTATCACCAAGTACTTCTGTGAAACAAAACATTCTCTAACGACCCCCTGTAAAACTAGTCCCGTCCGACTAGGGCTTTACTTTTAGTCACTATTGAGGTAGCACACATATTCTGAATGCCTTTGGCAGAATTCAAACCAGCCACTTTAATCTAGATTAATTTCAAAATTAATCTAGATTAAAACAATTTATCTATGCCCACCCCTTAGCGTTTATATATACATATTTTTTTTCTAGAACTTAAACACGCATTCACACCTCACTTACAAAATGCACAAATAATGTTACGAGATGAATGTTTTAAATACAAAACCTGAAATATTTTCTTGTCGGGAGTAAATGTCAAAGCAAGCAGACGCTGTTTGACGTGTAGAGAGCAGAGGATGTAGAAATGATTAGAATACAGGAACACCAGCTGATGATGCGTACAGGACTCGAGTGTGAACTCACCTGGTCCAGTGAGGAAGTCTCTGACAGACACAGACAGCAGCGGGGGGGGGATTCCTGTCCGGCTGTCAGCCTCTCCTGCCACCGTCTGCAGCCAAAACACACTGTAGTCCAGCGCCTCCGGAAGAGACTTCCCTGCGTCTGAGAGACAGACAGAGTTATATGTGTGCAGCCAGAAAGACACTCGGGGCATTATTCATCTTTTCTCTGAACAATGCACTTAAAGTAGCGTTGTTTTGTTTAAAGCGTTGTGTTACTGCTGATCCAGAAGCACCTCCTGCTGGCAGACAGTGAGTCTGCGCCTCATTCAGTCCGTCTGTTTCTTACAGCAATACTTCATTTGTAACTTGTGTACTACTGCTTGTAATTTGTTCATGTGCTCCTATATACTGACTGTTCACTTGTCTTTATTAATGTTTGAATTTTATTTTTGTTAGTATTTTTTGATGTGCTATCAGAATCAGAATTAAGAATTGTATAATGTAAATGGTATCTAACGATTTGGTGTCAAAACCATATTTATTAGATTAAAAGAAGAAAAAATCTGTGACAGACTAAATCCAGAAGAACTGTGTCTCAGAGATACTTGGAGAAAGACACCTGCAAAGCTCCTGAGAAACTGCTCAAGAGCACCGAGGATAACTGCTTTAAACAGAGTCTTCACAACAAATTATGATTTCATTTAGTTCATGCTAAAGAATATGACATCATTTTTCACAGCATTCTCATTTTACAGCATTTTTACACAAAGTTTTTTCACCCAAAAATTAGGCGGTTTTCCATACCTTCAAAGCATCCTAGGTGTAAATGACTTTCTTCTTTCAATTGAATCTGATCAGAGCTATATAAAAATATTTTCAACGCAATGCGTCTTATGTCATCCACCGGGACTGCTTCCACATATGAGAAATAGCAAAGGGGATAGAAAAGTGTTTATTAGGTTTAAAATATGAACATTTATCTTTTAAAAATGCATGGATTCAGTACAGGAGGCCTTGATTCACCCCCGGAGCCCTGTGAGACGTTTTATTATGGATGCGCGCACTTTATTTGACATCTTCGTCTGAAAGAAGAACGTCACATACACCTAAGCTATGAAGACACAGTTCTTCCGGATTAAGTTTGTCTCAGTTTACTCTGTTTGTTCATGTCCCTCCAGACAGACTGATGATGATCAGATCTCTGCGTGGAGCTCAAAAATCTCACTGGAGTATTACAATTAACAGCAGATGCTAAGCTGTCAAATTGATATCTCCTACTGATATACTACAGCAGAAGATAGAAACAAGCTAGAACAGTTGTGGCTGCTAATAACACCAGCGTTCTAATCGTTTTGGCCAGCACTGTATTATGTTGAGGCCTGCTGTAGCGTCTCTCACCCAGACTCTTGTAGTTGGTGGCGACTCCCTTCAGCGCGAGGTCGAACAGAGACAGCTCCAGCCTCTGTTTGCGGTGGTGGCAGCTGATTAAGATGGACGGTTGAGTGACCTGCAAGAACAGCAGCGGCTGTAGACTGCAGTCTTTGTCTCCTCTCCGGCCTGGCTGCCTCACCACCGTCACGCCCAGAGCCTGTCGCGCAGACGAGCGGGCCCCCAGGGCCCCACCTGCAGTGTTTGCATTGAGAAGATCCTCAGCGGTCAGCGAGGACAGAGCCCCTGGCTGAAGCGTCTGGTCCTCCGGGGGGTCTGCAGGGGGTCTGGAGGTGGGCGAGGTTGCATACGTCATGATAGAGATGCGCCCGGCGGTGAGGAACATGTCGAAAGGGATGAAGCTGAGGTTCTTGGTGATGGTGGGCTGCTGCGATGGCCGGGCGAGGCGGTGATGACCTGTGCCACCCTGGACGATCCGCAGACAGGCACTGTCACTGCCGAAGCCACTGTCCTGCCCGCAGGGGGTGCTGCTGCCACACAAACTCTCCACTGAGACCGCCGCCGACTGAAGCGGATGACCACACACCTAACACACATTTACATTACACAATACACATGTATGTAAGAGTCAGATTTATACCTCATCTGAAAACTGAATAAATAATCTTTCCATTGATAGCTTGTTTGTTAGGAGAGGACAATCTGAGATACAACTGTTTGAAAATCTGAGGGAGCAGAAACATCTAAATATTGAGAAAATCATCTTTGTGTAAATCAAGTTCTTACCAACGCAAATTACTAATCAGAAATTAAGTTTTGATAGGTTTACGACAGGAAATTTACAAAATATATATGACTCAACAATTAAAGATGTAGTTTACACTACGCTGGAGTCCTGCATCATCTGCTGGAACGTGCTCTACTGGGAACACCTTTAGAGTTGAGTTAAGAGATTACTCTCTATTACATTTGAAATATGGACATTTTTCTTACAAAGACACATTAATTAGCTTCAGGAGGTCTTTATTCAGATAAGTCTCATTTACCTAGGATGGCTTGAGGGTGAGTAAATCATGGGGTAATTTTTGGGTGAAGTATCCCTGTAACAAGCTCAAAATATCTGATTAAATGCAGTGGGCGGGGCTTCACAGGATGGTATGGCATGTAAATGAGACGTGGCATCACACACACACACGCACGCTGATGGAGGCTGATGGAGGGTCAGATCCAGTTCAGAAGCTGTTCCATCTCATGAGAAACCTCATGAGCTCAGAGCTCAGCGCCAGAGAATGTTCTCCTCAAATCTCAGACTCCCTTTGAAGACAACAAAAGCACTTAAAACAAGCTCCATAAAGTGCAGCGGCCTCATTCTGCCTCCTGTGAAGTCGCATTCGCTCAGAGACGTGACGGCCGCCTGCGCATCAAAGCCCCGAGACCCCAAACTCACGACGACCGCTATACAGCTCGACCACAACAAAGACGCCGGCGGACCGCGACTCAGCGCAGAGGCGTTACAGAGGGACGCGTCTCAGCGGGTTAGTTCTCCTGCGTAACACACACTGCAGGAGCGAGCAGACACCGAGACCCTTCACAAACAGACAGGGAGCCACTGCCAAAACACCACACTCCTACATCATTCAAAAACAGAGCACACACCGCGCTAGGGGTCAGGGGGTGACCTTTGGGGTCAGCATCAGGTGAGAGATGGTGAACTAAACCTCATGTAAAATATATTTTTTAATAAAATATATATATGTACATATATATATATATATATATATATATATATATATATATATACACCCCCCCTGGGTCATGAGGAAATTAAACTCGACGATGTGACTTCAGAGCGCAGCTAAACCTCAAACATTAGGTCATGATGTCGCTCTTTAACCCCAGCGACGCTGTGCTTTGGTTACGGCGATGAGAAACAGTGACGCGAGGAGCTGGGTGAGTGAGAGGTGAAGGCAGAGACGGGCCAGGTGTCTCTCTCAGACTCTGGGGGTGATGGGAACCTCAGGAGGACGCTGGAGTTACTCACCGTCTGCTGAAGCATAAAGCCGCTGGCAGCCACAGTGTTTACAGCGAGACGGACCGGACGCACGGAACAAACCGTTTCATTTCATCTCCATCAGAGCTGTGGCTCACCCCAAATGTGACACCAGACAGAACAAAACACTGCGTTACTATAGAAACACATTCCCATCAGCAACAGAACAATGACCCGATCCCCGCATTCAGAGCAGCTTCTGGGGAATTCTGTGCATGTTCACGAGGTGAAGTAAACTTTCCACTGCTGAAATAAAACACAATAAAACCTAACATGACAGCCCTGAAAACAAACTAAAATACATTTTCATGACTCCAAAACAGTAAACAATTTAAAATGATGGCAGTTATGATGAAGCTCGCCAGCCCCAAAACACTAAAACAAAACCCAAATAAACAGAAACTAGAAAACATTGAAACAAACTACAACTAAACTAAAACTTTGATGGAGCGAATGCTAACAAGAACTAAACTAACTTGAAATGAAGAAGAATGCTTTTTCACCGCTTCACGTGAACAGATGCTGGTGTCACACTCATGCTATTAAGATACAGAAATGTCATGACAGCTTTTTTTGTTTTAACATGTTCCGTGAGATTTACTTATAATGCTAATAAACTTTAGTCAAGTCACTTTTATTTCTATAGCACTTTTAACAATACAGATTGTAGCAAAGCACTGAACATTATCAGATAGAAGAACAGAGTGATGGTAATGTATA
>JAUMHP010000070.1:21212670-21228154 GCA_032361065.1 Enteromius trimaculatus | reverse complement strand
CTCACAACCTTTAAGATAGTGAGCTTTTCTTATTAAAACAAGCTGCTCTTACTATTCAGACGGGAGTTTTGAGCAGTAAATGGAATGAGGGTTTTTTTTAACTTAAATCACATAAACACATTGCATTACCACAAATATTTTAAATAACGTTCTTTTTAGCAACATCATATGACCCCTTTAAATGTAATATTAATAATGAATTTATATATACAACAAACCAGTACTGCATATGTAACGGTTACTACCTTTTGATAAAGCCTGTTCATTTTGCTTTAACTTTTTTATCATAGAAGAAATATGAACTAAATGTCAAAAATATCTATATTCTAATCCCTTCACTGATCCTCACATCTGCTGTTCTGTTTACATCCACACTACCTGTCTCTCATCTGTGTTATGCCTGTCTCAATGGATGCATTCTCTAAAAAATCATGTGCTTTCCAAGTACTTTTTCTTTAGGAGTTTGCTGTGTGTCAGTGAACGGCTGTGATACAGAACCATAACTGAGCTTGAGTGTAATCCTGATCTTGCCGTGTGTTTCAGATCACATGAGCTCATGCAGCAATAGGAGACATATGAGGTCAGCGTGTTCCTGACCAAAACACACACACACACACACACATATATGAACACTGCTGGACCCAAATATGAGTGTGTGCGTTTATGCCACAATATACAGCAAATAAAGCTGCAACTCCATCCATTAGAGCAGCGGATGTGTTTTCGTCTCTCTAAAGACCAATCAACTGTTCTCTCTCTGGAGTAACTGTTGTTGTTCTTTGCTGCTGCTGTTCTTACGAGACGTGCTACTCATGTTCTCACACACTGAACGCTGCTGTAACCGCAGCGAGACAATTTTAATGTCTTTTCTTGTTGCTTTTGAACAAGCATCTCTAGATTTCTGCCATAAAGCAGCCAATCAAAATCACTCCATCTGGACAATGGCTTGGCTATGAGCGTCTGTGAGTGTCTGACTGACTGTGTACTGTCTGACACACTATAAGTCCTTGCACAGTCCAACGTGTTTGAGGCTGAACTGGAGGTTGGGTGCTGGGTGTCCGGCCGGAGGAGAGCTGGACCCAACTGGGCCTGGTTCTCCCAGGTTTTTTTCCCCCCCATTCTCTCATGGATGGGGTTTTGGTTAGGGTTAGGGTGAGTGAGTGTCTGACTGACTGTGTCTGTGAGCGTCTGTGAGCGTCTGTGTTTGACTGTGTCTGTTAGTGTCTGTGAGCGTCTGTGAGTGTTTGTCACTGACTGTGACAGACTGTGAGTGTGTGTTATTGTCTGTGTCTGTGTCTGTAAGTGTCTGTGAGCATCTATAAATTTGAGCTGGACTTTCAGCACATCAGATCATAACTTTAACCAGCAGATAAATGCCTATTCTTACCCCACTCATAACAGCACACTGACTGTGAAATGAAATAAAAATAAAAAAATCTGAACAGTGTCACAATCAGCGTTCTGCATACATTCACACATCTATAAAGACCAGCAGCAGCTGTTTGCTCTTTAATTCAATAACATTTGCATTTGATTTTTAACAAGCTGCTTATAAAAGTGTGTGAACATAGACACAAACACACACAGCCATAAACACACCTTGCTTTATGACAGTAAAACAGTAGTTTATGACACAGCTCTTGCGTAACAGCTTCAGCGTTACAGCACATTTACTCCCCAATACACAAAACATACTCAACCAGCTAACCCTAACCCAACATCCCACACACTCATCATTCAGAATCCTCATTTTCAGCATAATAAACTGAACGGTTGAGTCATCATGTTTTTATCAGACATTCAAGATAAATCATATCAGTTAAGTATATCTCTCCTTCCACTGTGAGAGACTGATATCAACCAGGTCAATAACCAGATTTACATTCGGTCATTCGTACTGTATATTTGTATATTCCTGCACAGTGAGTTCTGACCCTTTAACCCACGTCGTTCCGGTCTGGATTTTCACATGAGGAGAAACACGACCATCTCACACTCACTAAAAAAACTGAGGGACTAAAAGACCCTCATTCTCCTGACCAACCCACCTGAGAGATTTACGGCCGCCCTTCACCCCGCTGCTCGACCAGCACAATCTCCCTCACAGCTTTTTTCTCTCACTATATGGTTTTATCACCTTTTGTCGCTAACTGCTGATCTGTGATAGCGTTCAAAGGTGTGTCTTTCCCAAAGATAACAGTTTACAGTAGTTAATTGGTGATTAAATGGAAAGATGGCCCGTAAAATCCTGCTACCAGTGAATAGTATTAAACTTTTCAAAAGTTGACGATCTGGAGTAACATTCAGTAGCGCAGTGCTAAACTGGTGCAAACCAGAGCAAATCAACAGTTTTCACAAACATAAACATAAAGTATTTGATGTGTGCTTCTTTTTAGCAAATCTAAGATATATATTAAAAAAAACAATGTTATTTTCAATCGCAAGTTCGATTTGAGGCATGCATGATTTGAATAAATGCATGAATGTTAGATAAGCAGAATGACAGGAGCATCACTAAAGTGAAACGTCCTGTCGTTCATTCCTCCTCCAGTGCTGAATGATTCTATTGAGTCTCAGAATGTGTGAACATCAGAAAAGAAGATGGTCTCACTCTGCTCCTCTCAGTTGAATATTTATGGCTGATGGGAGATAAGATAGAGCGGACCGGGACCTCGATGTGCCAGCTGCTGCAGACCTTTGCTCGTAATAAAGCTGGCAATAGATTCTCAGCAGGGAGGGGTTGCTGTTTATTTCCAGCTCATCCTGGGACGGAGGGCCATGCAGCGCTGTTCTACGCCAGCAGAGGAACGAGAGCAGAAGTCAGCTACTGTAGACGCCTGACGAACACTGATAAACAAGCAGAAACAACCCGTGGATCAGTGCTGCCGGTCATACTCATGCTGTCTGTTATCAATAAAGTGCAGGAAACTTTCACTATTGGTTACAAAATACTTTTGAGAAAAAAAAAATTATACTTAACACTGAAAATGTTTTGAGAACTTTATGAATGGTTTGAAAAACTGGGCCAAATGAATCAGTTATAGTTAGCAATCAAGAAAAACACAAATTCCAGTCTTCCTATTCTTATAGGAGTAATAAAAGTCATTGCATAGAGTAAGAAGCTATAAAAGCATGTGCCTTCAGCAAAAGTCTCCATTTGATGTCACTGTTGTCTAGGAGATGGAAGTGAGTCTGTGAAGAGATGTCATGTGATCGTTCTCTGTCGCTGCAGGAGGACCTCTGTGTGCTGCAAACACATCACGACAGCTCCAGGCATGATCACTGCGTTATCCTGGAGAATAAAACACGTCTTATCGTTAGCGTGTCGATCCTCCCGCTGCGCTGATGACACTGATAAGATAACGGCCCATCACGTATCAGCGGCTCCATCGGCGCTGGGACCCGGGCCTCTGGCGTCACAATGGCTAACCGAGGACACAAATAAGCGATACGGTCCCTCGTGCTCAGCCTCTCTGCTGCTCGGGATGCTCCGCCTGTCTGTCTGTCTCTGCTGGTCATAAAGACGCTGCTGTGACAGAAGGTGTGTGTGATTAGCGCAGACAGATTCATGTTGCTATAGGAGTTTGGAGAATGAGCTCAGAGCGTGTGTGTGTTAGGAAAGCATTATGAGCACTAATGTCTCTGTGGATGTCTAATGAGGATCACTATCGTGTCACCTTGACTGTGTGTGTGTGTTTAGGACAAAGGCTGCTTTGGTAAAAGGTTGCGTTATAAAGGCATTAGGTGTGTGTTCTCAGGGTCAGAGAGACGGCCGCCTCTTCACAAGCCCTCGATTATCTGAGCTGATAGCAGACGGACGCAGCTCAAAGGTTTGAGCAGAATAACGCACAAAGCTTCTGTCTTCGCTCGCACATTCCCACAATGTAGCAAACACATCCTCTCTCAGATCAAACGAGACATAATTCAGCAGATATGATTTTACTATTGTTCTTAGTAACGTGTGAAATGAAATCCTGTTGTCTGAAATTGGAAACGCAACACAGACTGGAATTTGGCAAACAGACGGTTAGGCTCCACTAATGTAACGGATCACGAAACCAAGATGAGTCTTTGTTTAGCATGCAGCATTCGTTTCAAAGCACATAATATTACAGTGTCGAATTAAACAGCTCTATTCCCACCAGGACAGACACACGGGCGAGAGAGTTAGTGTTTGGGTGAGACGGTTAATGAGTTAAACCCAGCTCGTGTCTGGAGTGCTATTTCAGGCCCACAGAGAGAATGTTCTAGATTGCAGCCAGGATTCGGACGTCTGAGTGTCACAGACACACACAACACCTGTCCGACAGCGCGCTCTCATCATCATCATCATCTATAGCTCAATAAATGACACACTGAAAACAACCGTCTGTTTGCTACCAAATATGAGCATGCACATATACACACACACACACACACAAACACACATCATTTCCTGCACTGATGGTGTTTGTGTAGCTGCTTCATTCATTCCACTCATCCTCTGTGATTAACTAGTCTGATCCCTAAATCAGAGCCCAACACACACACACACACAGACTCTGTCTCTCTCTCTCTCTCTCTCACACACACGCCTATAATGTGTGTTTTGAGCCTGTTTAAAACACACAAACACACTAGAAACACCGCAGTAATGCACTTTAAAGCAACTTCTTCCCACCAGTGGAGCACACCATCTGCAGTGCAGCACACTGTTCAAGAATCAGGACAACACCATTCAAGAAGAACGCCAGCATCTTCAAGGATGTTTTAAACCAGCCAGCATCCACCACAGCATTCGTTCCCAGCCTCCTGAACCCTGTCTCATGAACTTTGAGATGATCACAGCAGCAACAGGTTGCAGACCTGGACGAGATCTCACCTGAACTACTCAAATCTGGCGACCAGTGCCTTGTTGTGATGCCCTGACAGATAAGCTCAATCCTTGCTGTGGAACCCCAGCAGTTCCTGAGCGATGAAAATGAAATATAATCATCAAGTTCCCAGTACTGGCGGGGTAACTCTAACCTGGGACAGTTGGTAATCTTTTTTTTGACTTTGCTGATAATATTGTCATTCTCTGCCCTATTAGACCTCTCTATGAACCTAGAAAATCAAGCGGTCAGTGCTGGACTCCGAATTAATAGACGGAGTTGTTCACATTGGTGATGTAAACTGAGTACTGATTACAATTGAAGCTGCAAACTTCACTTATTCTGGCAGCAGAGTAAAGTACACAAGCTGTGTAGGGCCCCCAGGGGCCCCCTTGCCCTTGCTATGATTTCATTTCAGTTTATTTTTAATTTGGCCAGTTGTTATGAAAACATGAATGTTCACCATTAATGACTTTGTCAAATCTGGAACAAGTCTTATCTGTCATTTAAAAGGACAACTCCTGGCTATAATCGTTGTGCGATAACTAATTATGTCTTTAACATGTCTTTAAGATCATTTACCAAGACCGTGTGACGTCTTCATGACCGTCAGGAAAATCAAGATAACAATATCCTGACGGCCTGCACAAGGTAAAACAAAAACAAGAACACCCAAAAATCGCCTGGTGAACTTCTATGGAAGACCTGCGATCAACATCCCATGTGATGAGGCTGAGGTCACAACAGATCCAAGCCGCTGTTGCTCAGTTTTCACATTATTTTTTCAATTTTGACATTTTTGCCAGCAGAAATCATGAGAACATGCTCTGAAGCTGGATGTGGATTGTGGAATTGTGTGTGATTAACATGTTGGTGTTAAGACAGCTGAAGTGTCATTCACACACACACACACACACACACACAAAACCTTATTTGTGGAGAAGGAAGTTCAGATGAGTGCCTGATGTGGTCATCTATTTTTCAGCAGTAATTGAGTTTGCGGGTCTTTTTCACACACACACACACACACACACACACACACACGCACACACCTGCTTTCCATTGACCAGCTGTAGCTGTTCTCCCAGCAGGGCCTTCAGGCGGAGCTGCATCAGGGGACCCATCAGCTCCTGCAGTGTGTGTGTGTGTGTCTCATCTTCTAGGGGCAAAACACATGAGTGTGTCGAGGGTCAGAGTTTGTGGCAGTATGATGTCATGTCCATGTTTTTGGCTGGTGTAGGGACGCTGTTTATTAACAATCATATTCCTCCTAAACCTAATTTCTGATTCACATTATAAATTTCGAATTATCGTTTAGAATTATCGATCTGCACTATTGACTTCGTTCTTGCACTCAATTTGCTCAAATTTGTATTATTTTATTAATTTCTATGACCTTCTCAGGTGCAGATATCACACCTTTAATGTTACCTCATATATCCAGGTGTTCCAAGACCATGTAAATCCTAGTTCTGCAATAAAAATTCACAAAATAATG
This sequence comes from Enteromius trimaculatus, assembly GCA_032361065.1. Lineage (NCBI taxonomy): Eukaryota > Metazoa > Chordata > Actinopteri > Cypriniformes > Cyprinidae > Enteromius > Enteromius trimaculatus. Next base: position 21,221,803 of record JAUMHP010000070.1, on the reverse strand, counting down.
AAAAATGAATTAAAATAAGAAATATGTAACTGTATGAAATATCAATACAGAACAGAAATCAATGTTCATTTATGTTCTTTAACAGAAAAGTTTGATTTTGGCATTCAAGAAGAACCATCAATGCTGGTTAATGCTAGTGATTAGGATTGATGTGACTCCTTCCACTGGTTTATATAGTTCAGCTACAGTTAACTCACAGCTGACCTCCATTCCACGCTAGTCACAGCTTTGCACTCATCTCTTCCAGCTGAATGAGTTTTTATCTGTTTTTATCTGCGCTGCATCTTCTCGCCAACAGAGGGAGACACAGTCCGGCTCTCTGTTAGTGAAGCTGTTCATGAGCTGTTCATGAGATGAGAGACACCTGTAGTCTCATCAGAGTGATGTGGAAATACCCATCATGCACTGCACTGACAACAAAGACTATACAAAACCCAAGACATGTCACTTGAAAATGCAACGCTTAATATGTCCGATCAATCACAGGAAGCCCCGCCTTCTGAATAAAACAGCCAAGTGCTGATTTTTAAAGTCAGCACATCTCTACATCTGCCTTTAAGAAGTTCCGGTTGCTATAGAAACAGTCAGCGTTTTGAGACGTGGGCCCAGGACAGACCTCACCAGAGAAATAAGCTTTTTATAACGCTATTTGAGCAAACAACATTTATTACACAGTAATAAAGATTTCATTAGTGATTACAAATATGAAATTTAATCGTAAGCTTAGTGAACAGTTTCGGAGATGCTTGAATGCTTTCCCATTCAAAGAGATAAGAGTTGAATGCCGGGGGGGGGTGTTTCAAAGATGGCCGCCAAGAGTGACATGACTTGTTTTAAAGAGACCTTGACTGACGACTATAAGAAGAAATCAGTTTATGGAGATTTCTGTTGACAGCTGGGTTTCCAAGAGAATGCAAAGACAATGTTAGAAGGATCCATGCAGGTGTGTTGAGGCAAGTTAGAGCTAAACTCTGCAGGACACCGGCCCTCCAGGACAGAGTTTGGACAGTCCTGGGATAGAACATAACAAAATATAATAGGATATGATAGAATAGAACAGAACAGAACACAAAACGCTCTCTGCAGTGACCAAACTTCTCACCAGCAAAGTATTTTTAATACAAATAAAACTACTACAACACAGTATGTTTTAAATGATTTGTTATAGAAATTTAGGAACGTACATCTAACATTGACATTTACTTTATTCTGCATTACAGTTATTAAGAGTTTGAGAGATAAACATTTTAAAAAAATAGTGCCACAATCCTAAAAATATACCTGTGCACCCATTTGTGCTCATTATTAGCTGAATCAGAAATATTAACATTCTGTAACCAGTCTGATTCTGTCCTCACACGCACATGAAAACACTTTATAATGGCACACACACACATATATATGATATTTACATGTGAGCCATATACTGTTTGAATGTATATAGCACAATGTACAACCCTCTGGCTGAGTACAAGATGTTCCTGGAGCAACATCCCAATCAACCAATCAGATTTGAGGGATCGTTTTTCTGGAAATATCTGTTTTAGGCTTATGATCAGGTTTGGGTGCTTCTACACTCTTGTTAATCAGCTGTCATTCCCCACTGATTTTAGGAATACATTTTGGGTAGGGTTAGTATTAGGGGTAGAGATTGGAATAAGTTTTTATTTTTGGACAGTAATGTTGATCCAGGATCATGTCTTTCTTGGCAAAACCATGACGACCACAATCTCTGGCAGAACCTGATTTTGCTGAGAGCAACATGTGGAACAACATTGTGATTCACCAAACAGATCTGCTTCAGGTGAAGTTTAGGCTTACACTCAGTGTTTGGTGCTTGTACACCAGTGTCAGTCATCTATCATTTAAGGGTAGGTTTGGGTATAAATATATGGTCAAGAGACTACATTTTTGGATTAAATTGTTGTTTCAGGGTCAACTAAACCAGTTAAACCAGGAACACATTGAATTCAGCAAAATCATCCACCAGGATCACATTCTGGATCTTAATTTAAACAACAGCAATATTAACAAAAGGAGAATGATAACTTGACTGATGACCTCTGATGGCTGTACAATAGAAATGTTGGTTTTACAGATGTTTGAAATTCATTCAAAAGAAACAAAACTTCACTGAAAATCATTTGTTTCAAAGTTTACTTACCTGGATGACATTAACCCTTCAAAGACCTTGCTTCTCAAAAAAGTATAAGCACTTTTAATTCACTACAATTGTTTTGCATTAATGAATAACAAATACAGAAAACTTTCTGCACATGAGGCAACAGCTTCCATTAGTATAGACGTGTGTTCCTTGAAACGAAATGAAGCTGCTGGGCAGTTGGAGAGAAAGCTGAGAGAAAACATTTGTGAAGAAGATGGTTCATTGTGGCTCCCATTCATGCCTGTATAAACACACATCATTATCAGATGCTCTGAATCAAGTGTGAGATCCATCATGCAAACACACCGTTCCTGTCTAATGCAGAGACATGTTCAGACTGTGATCGCTGGGTGAACTGCGGCTCATGTTGGACAGACTGGCCATCAGTGTTTTGACTTTATGAGCATAATAATTCCTCAGATTCACAGACGGAGCCTCCTTCATTCCCCCGTCAAAGTCGCAGCGCCGCATGACGATCTCCAGCTGTTTCTGTCTCTTATAAAACAGAGAGAATTTGTTAAATATCAAAGTGATCGGAAGCACCACGACTAGTATTCCCGCCAGGATGCAGGCCGAGGCGGTCAGTTTACCCACGACAGAGACAGGAACCACGTCGCCGTATCCCACCGTGGTCATGCTGACCGTGGCCCACCACCAGCAGGCCGGGATGGTGTTCAAACCCTCGTTGTCCTCTTTCTCCACGGTGTAGGCCATGACCGAGAAGAAGGACACTCCGACGGCCAGATAGAGCAGCAGCAGGCCGATCTCCTTGTAGCTGTTTTTGAGAGTGGCTCCGAGCGAGCGCAGGCCCGTGGAGTGACGCGCCAGCTTCAGGATACGGAACACCCTCATCAACCTCAGCACCTGAGCTACTCGGCCCAGATTGGCAAGCGCCGGGCCGCTGTCTGCCACCAGGTGCATCAGGAGGGTCACGTAAAAGGGCAGGATGGACACCAGGTCGATCAGGTTCAGCGGGTGCTCGAAGAAACGCAAGAGGTCCGGAGCCACGGTGAACCTGGCCAGCAGCTCGAGCGTGAACCAGCCGATGCCGAAGTGCTCCACGGCCTCGAAGCGAGGGTCCTCGCTGGGCTTTCCATCAGCGTCCAGCAACGTGAACTCGCTCATGCTGTTCATGCACATGGAAGCGATCGAGCCCAACACCACCAGAATGGAGAAGATGCTGATGAGCCGGCTAGGGATGGAGTAGCCAGGATTGTCCAGCATCAGCCAGATCCTCCGCCGGACGCTCCCCAGCAGTTGCTTGTCAAATTTGCCAGCGTCGCTGTAGAACTCCAGGATCTCATGGAAGGAGGAGGTGGTGCTGGCTTCCTCGCTCCTGTCCTCCGAGACGCTCTCCTCGGGCTCCGTCCGCCTGCAGTGATAGGAGCTGCTGCAGCACGAGTCCAGGAACAGCTCGTCGATGCCCCAGTACTCGATCTCCTGACTGAAGGAGAAGATGCAGAGCTCATCCATGACGTGAAGCCTCCCCGTGTTGTAGAAGTGTAAGACGTACGGGAAGAGCGCTGGGTTGCGGTCGAAATAGAACTCATTCTCGGAGTCATCGTAGTCGTCGCAGAGCTCCAGGATGGACTCTTTGGATTGGCACCGGAGCAGCCGGGCGAGCCTGGTCTCAGGGAACCGAGAGAGCCGTGTGGACAGCAGCCTCCGCCGGAAGCCTCCCACATTGATACGAATAGCACCATCTTCTGGAGCCCAGGTCATGACCGATCGATCGGTGAAAGAACACAAATCACTGTGAGCTCTGTCTGTCTTTAAAGAGCTGAGGTCTGGAGACAAACACACACAAGAGAAAGCGCTCTCCCTCATTAATATAAGCGTTCACCGAGCGGCGCTTCATCTCTCATTCCTCACAGAAACCTTTCATCCGTCGCAAGAATCACGAACTGAATCCTCCCAGCACGGCAATTCCGCTCCGAGCCCGTTTCAAATTCACACGCCGTTTCTACAGATGTGATTTATACGTGAGGCGATTTATATCGTTACGAACTCACGGAGATATTCCAGCGCTCTCAACACGCGCACAGCTGCAGGCGCGCGCACGACGGTGACGACACTGAATGATATCATCAGACAAAACACTCACAACAGCTGAAAATGTTAAAATGCTGATGACTTCCACGCACCTCTGAAAAACATCCTACAGAGTCTTGAAGAATGCACGAAGACGCGATGGGCGAGTCTCCAGACAGACAACAAGTCTCGATCAGAAGCGCCCTTCACTATAATATATGATATCTGTCATGATCATAACCAGGGTCAAGCATTTCAGGAGCTGTTTTGACCGTCATGGTTTTTAATTAAAAAAAAAACCCGGCTAAACAGAAATATTTGATCAATTAATAGATAATAAATAAATGTAAATGTCTAGAACTGCAATCAAGATTATCAGAGCATTAGCATGTTGAGAGGAGCCCACTACCAGCCCTTCCTGAAAAAATACACTACTAATAAAAATAATGTAAATTAATATGCTTTCTTTTCTGCATCTTTTACATGACAATAAGCCATTTTGATTGTTGCTACAAGTATGTTGGCCATTTTATTTGTGTTAATGTAAACCTTACAAGCAAACATTTAAACACACATTCTCAGTGTTAGCATGCAAGAATGTGCTGTAATGTAAGATAATAGATCTACTGTCCATCCAGCACAGACTGACCCCGCCTGCAACTCACACACACTCACAGAACACTATTGTCCTGCCCTGCACGAGTCCTGTAAGCACACACACACACACACACACACACACACACAGAAAGTCCCAGCACTGAGAGGTCGTTCCTGTACCGGAGACGCTGTATGTATTTCTGCTCATAATTGTTTTGTTAAAGATACTGCTTTTAATATTCATAATAAGGGAGGACTAAGCCTTTTATTGATTATTTGTCTTGTTCTTTGATGGCCTGTCGAGTGGTTGCTTACTGTGAGGTTTTGTTGGTACTTGATATCAGCTAGGGTCCTAACCCTTTTTAAAAATTAAGATTAATGAAACTGACTTGAAGAAGGTCAATGCTGACCAGTATAATTTAGAACATTTCCATGAATATGTGTTATATTCCTGTAGATCACCAAATGTGAAGAAAATAAAGTTAAGTTAGTAGTTTTCTTTCTCTCACACTGAAAGTCAGGTTTTTTCGTTTACATACTTTAAAAAAAAAAAAAGGTTTTGATTTCCTTTGAAGGATTTCACATCGGTTTTCTTTTCTTTTGAGTCAGATAATGTCATGTTTGAGCTCAGTCTGATCTGTGTGAAAGTACACAGATAGTAAAACAGACTGATGGTAGACGTCTGAAAAGCAGCTGAAGGTCAGAGAGATTATCATGACCACAGTTGTGCTGAATTAGTGTCTGTTGTTCTTTTCGATTGCTAGTGGTGCAGTGTGTTTGTGAATGTGGTTATCCACTCGCTTTACATGCCTTGTGGGAACAACAGGTGAAGATCCAGGATGGAGGTACAAAAATAACAATGCAGGAAACCTCTAAACTGAGACTAAACCCAATCTACAGCCACTATGACCTTTAATCTAACATTATACTCAAACTACAGTGACTCTACAGTGACTCCAAACTCTAATCTAAAGCTAAACTTAAACTACAGCCACTATGAACTCTAATCAGAGACTAAACTTAAATTCTATCAACTACGACCTCTAAACTGAGACTAAAACAATCTACAGCAACCCAAATCTCTAATCTAAAACTAAACCAAAGCTACAGCTTCTAATCTGATCTACAGTCACTTATCCAAACTGAGAATTCACTTCTGAGTTGGTTTTAGTTTTACTTCAGCTGATTTTGCACAAGTAGCTCATGTTATTGAATCCTCCTTGGTTCTGGAGAAATAATTGAGCCACTGGTGTATTAGGAGTAAAGAAAGCTGGATTGGGCCCTGTGTACAGCTTGGGCTCCTCACGGCTCCGGCCCCTGTAGTCCCTCACATGTTTTGTCCATGAGCTGATGTTTTTTGTTTGTAGGTCTATATTGTGGGGATCTGCATCGCAGTATGTGGAAACTTTCTCATCAGCATCTCCTTAAATATCCAGGTGAAGCTGGTCTCCTGCACACGATCATCACACATCGCTCTGTTTCAGTGTGTTTGATGTTTCGAGGTCATCTCTTCTAAACTGTGGGAGTGTCGCTGGTGTTTGTGCAGAAATACACACATGTGCGGCAGTCTCAGCGAGGGACGAAGCCATACTACACCAGCCGTCTGTGGTGGTGCGGGATCCTGCTCATGGGTTTAGGGGAGCTGGGGAACTTTGCTGCGTATGGATTCGCTCCGGCGTCGCTCATCGCTCCGCTCGGCTGTGTGTCTGTCATCGGTAAGACCTTCGCTTCATCCATTAAAACACGGCACGGTCCATCACAGGTCTGCTGCTCTATAGTTCAAGAGTCTGTGTTTTATGATTTGATGTTCAGAAGCATGTAAAGCGGCCTCCGTTTGTCTCGCTTTCAGCGAGTGCCGTGATTTCTGTGGTGTTTCTGAAGGAAACGTTACGTGCTTCAGACATCCTCGGTGAGTCCTTGCATCTCATAAAGTTCCTGTAAACTTTTTCCTAATCTTCTCTTGTTGTGTAGAAAATAAGTGAACTCAAAATCATATATATACAGTATATAAATATATAGTCTCTTATAAATATTAACTTACCTTTGGTTTGTTAGGAGAGGACAAGATCTGTCTGAGATACAACTATTAGAAAATCTAAATCTGAGGGAGTAAAAACATCTAAATAAAGTTGTTCAAAGCATATGCATATTACTAATGAAACTGGAAGTTTTTATATATTTACAGTAGCAAACGTGTAAAATATCTTCCTAATATATTTTTGCCAAATAAATAAAAATGTATAATTTTGACTGTATTGATTCAATGTATTGTTGTCTAGTTCTACAAGTGTATCTGTGCTGCTGATGACACAAACTCTTATAGCTAATCTTTCCTGCAGAAAACAGGAGATGATTATTAGTTCAATAAATTTTTGTTGTTGACTAAAGCTCATTGGAACCAGACTGAAAATGATTTCAGTCATCTGCTGAAGAGATTGAAGAGATCTTGATTATTCAGTAGGAAATGAGGCACCAGTTGTCCACTCAGAGTTCTTCTAATGAAAGTGTTTCTTTGGCAGGAGGTGCTTTAGCGCTGACCGGAAGCTACTTTCTAGTGACATTCGCCCCTCATTCATCTCCTCATGTCACCGCCAACATGGTGGAGCGCTCGCTGGTCAGCTGGACCTTCCTTATTTACTTTGTAAGTCTGTTCAATCTTGACCAAGTAACAGTTCAGCTAACAGATCAAATTTTGTAGAAGAGACCATTAGTAAAGTGTTCATGGATCTCTAGGTGTCAAGGTGAAATGAACACCATGACCAGCCTGAACATCAAGTCATCACGTACTTCAGAACTAATCTTTTCTCTGTCGGTGTCTCTGCAGATGTTTGAAATGGTCCTCTTTGCAATCCTGATGTATTTGTACAAGTGCAGGAACATAAAACACATCGTAATCATGATGATCTTGGTGGCCTTACTCGGTAAGAACAGATGGTGATCTCGGTGTGATAGCGGTCATGATGAACAGAAGAGTAAAAGCGTGTTTTTTGCAGCTTCAGTGACCGTAATCTCGGTGAAAGCAGTTTCAGGAATGATCACAGAGACAATCCGTGGAAGTCACCTGCAGCTCACCTATCCCATCTTCTACATCATGTTCATCATCATGGTCACCTCCTGTGTGTTTCAGATCAAGTGCGTCTGACCCGTCGCTAAAACACACTCATCTCTTACCGAGCTCAGAAGAATCCTGCTCACTTCTCTGTGTTTGCTCAGGTTTCTGAACCAGGCCATGAAGATGTTTGACGCCACAGAGATCGTGCCCATCAATTACGTGTTCTTCACCGCGAGCGCTGTCGTCGCTGGTCAGTCGATTAAATGTTTTACTGAATAAAAAACATTTGCCTTTCTTTTCTAAAAACACAAAAACGTCAACCTGAATATGTTTGTATTTCTAGGCATTTTATTCTATGAAGAATTTTATGGTTTATCTTTGATATACATCATCATGTTTGTGATCGGGTGAGTTCTACTTAAAGATTATTGTAGTTTTTAACAATATCTGCCTGTGTGTTTGCGGTTTAAGATGTGTGTGTTGCTCAGGTGTCTGTTGGCGTTTACTGGAGTGTTTTTAATCGCAAGAGCTCGTCCAAGAATCAAGATGGACCGTGTGTTCATTTCTATGGGCCAGATCCCAGGTATCACATCAACACTCAGGACAAAACACAGGGGTGACAACTCTGCTCTAACTTATATACATGTACTTTTCAAATAACCCTTAACGACTTGATAAGCTGGACCAGGTATGTTTAATTACGACACCCCTGATACAATGGTCTGGACTTTGTGTATTTCAGGCAAAAGCTGCACGGATAAAGTGCAACCACAGTCAGACGACAGTAAATATGGGACACTGGCGTCTAAACTCACGTGTAACAGCGGGATTCAGGACGAGCCATAGACAGAGCGCCCCCTGCAGGAGGAATAGAGAACCACACTAACAGTGTGTGTGTGAGATTGAGAGCAGACACCACTAACAGAGTTTTGAAAAACATTTTGAATGCATAACTGTCTAACTGCGATTATGATTTTTTTTAATAAACTACTTTGAATATCTAAATACTTGTCCAAAGGAGAAACGTGAAGAAATTACTCTAGTGCTTTAAGAAATGGAACACACACACACAAATCAGATCTCAGCTTTAGTTTGCTTTTTAAATCTACAGGAAGATGCCTGAGCAGAAACTAAAACACTGATGCTAGATTATTAACACAATAATACATCAGCATGCACCTGAACAGGAGTAAGATACAGAGTATGAAACCCAGTTTTTACACAAAATAAAAATGTCTTCGTAAATAAAATATGCCACTCAAAAAAAAAAAAAGACAAATTGAGATTTT
>JAUMHP010000070.1:21167177-21179988 GCA_032361065.1 Enteromius trimaculatus | reverse complement strand
AGCACTTGCTATTGTTTAGCAGTTTTTTAAGCACTTTAAGCTCTTGTTACTTTATTTTTGTTATTATTGTCAATATTAGAAGTAAGTCTTCCTCCCCCCACAAACAAAACCTTCAGGCTCAGGATTTTCTTTTACTTTAACCCCTGATTTATGTATCTATATAATATTTGTCAAGGATGCATTAAATTGTTCAAAAGTTACAGTGAAATGATTTCTGAAGGATCATGTGACACTGAAGACTGAAGTGTTTTAGTTTAAAATAATGTTTGACAGTTTTTACTGTATTTCTGATCAAATAAATGTAATTATTCCAGTCGTTTGATCAGTGGTGTTTTAGCTCAGTTCTAGTGTGAGAGCTGAAGTGTGTTTGGTGAAACTCGGCCCGTGTAAGAGACCCGAGGCGTTCACGGACGCTCCTCCTGAATGTTTAATATCCGAGCACTGACATGATGTTGCTGGGGGCCGGTGTGCTGCTCAGTCCGGCGATGGAGTGGCCGGTAGGTTCACGCGCTCCTGTGTGTGTGTGTGTGTGTGATGGAAATGTACTGTAATGCAGCGGCTGGATCAATGTCTAAACTGAGATGAAAGTCTGAACCTCTGAAGAAGCCAGCAGGCTGTCTTGGATTGTGTGAGCGTGGACCTGAGCTGATCTTGTCACTGCAGACGAGGATTTTTATCTTGTTTTCATGTTTAAAAAAGGCAAAGATGCTCAAAAGGAGATTTACTTCAAGAAAAACCACTTGTTGCCACACTTCCACACTTTATTTAGTTTTTTTTTGTAGTATTTTAAAGTAATCTTGTGTAAAATAACTTGTGTTTGTTGCTTTGCTGGTTTTTATTGTATTTGTTATAGTTGTTTTTGCCTTGAAAATATCCTAAGATCTGCATTTATATGCCACTACTACTAGTGTTTTAAAATTATTATTAAATTATTATTTATTTTGACTTGTATCATGTATTATAAATTTTAAGTGTAATTTGATTAATTGTGTTTAATAATTATTTTAGTCATTTTCAGTAATTGCTTTTATTTAGTTTAAAAATATATTTGCATTTTTAAAGTTTTTACAGTTATAGTTTTTTTTGTAATCAATTAAACATTTTTTTTATGTATTTATTTTAATTTTGCATTATGATTTTATTAGGTTTTAGCAAGTGTTATTTTAAAATATTAACATTTTATTTTAGTTTTTGAAATTTAAAACAATTTATTTTTAAAGTGTGTATTGATTTTTATTAGGTTTAGCAAGTGTTTTAATTTCACTTTAAAAGTTAAAATAAATATTTTTACTTAAAAGTTTTTATGATTGTAATTTTTTTATTGTACAATTATTTATTTATTTATAAACGTGAGGACAACTTTATCGATTAGAGCTCAACCTGCGGCGCCTTTTCACTGCAAACTTTATTTGATGTTTTTAAAAATCCAAAGATGCTTAAAATGAGATTTACTTCAAGCTACATTGTGCATGATAGATAAAGGAACTCAAAAGTGTTAACAGCTTCTGCTCTTCTTCTCCTCAGATATGTGTCACCAAGATGTCCACTCGCAGCTGCCAGGGATCGGACTCGGTCATCAAGCCCCTGGACACTATCCCTGAGGACCGGAAGGTGCGTGTGCAGCGGACACAGAGCGGCTTCGACCCCTTCGAGAAACCGGCGGGGCAGGTCAAGCGCGTTCACTCAGAGAACAACGCCTGCATCAACGCCAAGAGCTCGGCGTCCGGAAAAGAGTCGCCCAAACTCCGCCGTCACTCCAGCCCCAGCTCCGTGAGTCTCGTTACTGACTTCATCACACGGGTTTGAGAGTTCATTAGCTCTGCTCGTTAATTTGATTTGGTCTGTTTAACACATACTACATCAGGGATTCCCAAACATTGGTGTCTGCTGATCCCCCTTGAGATCAAATATTAATTTGTTCATATATCAATAATTTATGAACACTTTCACGTTCACGCTTCTCTGACGTTGGTTAATAGTCATGTAATACACATGCAGATATACAGTTACAACATCTCAAATACCTTTTTGAAGAAGTGTTTTATTAATATTTAGTTTTTATTTATTTAGAAGTGTGCTTATTTTACATTAAGGTTTTTAGTAATTTCTTTATTTACGTTTTTTTTTATCTTTTTAATTATTTGTTTTATTTTGTTGTGATTGTATTAATTTTTTTACTTTTTTATTTTAAATTATTATTTTCAGTTTTTATGTTTTTAATTTCATTTTTATCAATTTTAGTCTTTTATTTGTATTTTTTATAAGTTGTAATACATTTTTTTTCATTTAAATAATTTGTTTTTTACTTTTAAATATATTTATTTCAATTTTGTTTTCGTTATTTAATATTTTAATTTTACTTTAAAAAGTTAGTGAATTTTTTGTGAGTTTTGTATTTTTAAATTGGTTTTAATTTTACTGTATTACTTTATTCATTTTTAGTAATTGTTTTATTTTGCTTTAAAAAAAGTTTTAACTGTTTTATTAATTTTTAGTATGTTTATTTAGTTTATTTTAAAATTATTTATCATAATTTTTTTGGTAGAGCCCACTTTGTTGAATCTTTAATACAGCATTTTGTATAATTACTACATTTATTTCAGTTGAATTGAAAAAGTGTGTAACTAAAGCAAGACACAATTTAACTGAGACAGAGAACTGAAGGTGACCGGTCTGAAGAAAGCACATTACTTGCTGATTCACACCAATGAAAAATGAATGAGTGTAAGGCCAGATAGAAGAGAGAGGGAGAGCCTGACCTCTTTCCCATCACACCCTTCTCCTGATCCTCCCACAGACCTCCTTACTCAGAAATCCACTCAGACCTGTTCTCCACAGGGCCCCTGCACTCCCGACACCTCCATCAGGATAATAAAGGCGTGCTGAGGTGATATTTAGAGAGCGCTGGTGTCTGGTGTTGATAAAGCGCAAGGGTTTGAGGTTACAGCTGCATCGGAGCGAGCGCTTCTCCGGGAAGAGCGCACTAATCTTTCAGAGCGATCGCTGCGGACGAAACCTGATTACTGAAGAAACGCTGTGTTTTCACCAGCATCACTGCCAGCAGCACACTCCAGTCGCATTCAGAGCTTAGGACTAAAAATAATCATCTACAGAAAACTAAAAACAACCAACATCATAATGTGTCATTTAAATAAATGAATAATAATGAATAACAAATATTAAATAAAACGCTTACTAAAAACAAATAAAATCCTGTTATAGATTAAATGAATAAAAAATTAATCTAAATAAAAGACTTAATAAATAAAACCATATTACAAACAAATGAAATCATAATATACATTTAAATAAGTAATAATAAAAAATCTTTAAATAATCTCTAAAAACATTATAATTAAAAATAAAAATCATAATATAGATGAAATAAATCAAAATACATTTACATTTACATTGACGCTTTTATCCATATATAAAATATATAAAATAAAATATTGCTATTAAAAGAAGTATTTTATTAATTAATAATGCAAAATATTAATGATTATATGATTTGTTAATTCTTTTTAATTTTTAAAATGAATTTTTACATTTTTACAAGTTTTATTTAGTATTTTTGTTTTTATTATGAAATTAATTCTTATTAATTTTGCTTATTTTTTTTACCTAACTGTAGCGATCTCATAATTTGAAGCGTCTGAAACATAGGAAATCAACACATGCTGTCATGAATAATTAAGAGAGCTGTCTTCTGATTGGATAAGGACATGCATTCTCATGAATAATGAGTCATCGATGAGTCATCGGTGTGATACTGCTTTAAGAAAACGTCACATCCTGATGAAGATGAGAACAGCACAATAAAGCAGTTTAATCCTAAAATTAAAATGAAATATGATGTATTCATGTTAAAATGTAAAAGTTAAAATATAGAAAAAAAGTAAAAATTGTGAAATGTTGTTATAATTTAAACTAGCTGTTTTCTGTGTGAATCTGTGTTCAAGTGTACTGTATTTCTGTGATGTTCAGCATCATTACTCCAGTCTCTCTGATTATTATAAAAACATCAATATTTTTGAGGAAACCTTAAAACTTTTTATTTTCAATATTCACAGTTGAACAGAGAGTCCAAAATAATAGCATTTATTTGAAAAAGAAGTCTTTTGTTACATTATAAATGTTTTTAATGCGTCTTTGGGTAAAAGCATTCAGATTCTTTTCCTAGTACAGTTCACTGACTCTCCAAGCGCTCACAGCACAAGCCTGCAGAGCTCATTTCCTGTTTAACAGGAAGTAATTCAACAGGACAGACCCATTAATGTCTGACCGAGAATCCCTGGCTGCGGTGGCACACACATCCTGTAATAAAAGTGTTTTTCTCTCTCTCTGTGTTTCAGCCCACGAGCCCAAAGTTTGGAAAAGCAGATTCGTACGAGAAGCTGGAGAAGCTCGGAGAGGGATCCTACGCTACTGTCTATAAAGGGAAGAGCAAGTGAGTTCAACATCAGAAAACACATCCAGAAAAATGAAATATAATTTAGAAAAAATATATTGTTCATATTTTAATAAATTATTTAAAATGTATTATTATTATTATTATTATTATTTTAATATTAAAGGTTTTATCAATCCAATTGATTAGACATGCTTTTTGATTTAATGAAATGAAATGAAAACAGAATAAAATAGAAATTAGGAAAAAGTAATTTCATATGGCCCTCGTTGCTGTTAAAATGATTTTAAACTTAATTAATTCATTAAAAGTAATTAAAATTAATTAAAAGTTTTATGAATTCAATCGATTAGACATGCTTTTTAATTATTTAATTAATTAAATCAGTAAACAAGCATCCAGAAAAATGAAAAATAAATAAATAAAAAATAAACAGTTGAAAATAATAATAATAAAAAAATAATAAAATAAAATAAAAATGACGTTTGCAAAAAAAGGAATTATGTATGGCCTTATTATTGTTAACATTTTAACAAATAGTTTTAAATGTAATTTTATTATATTAAAGATTTTATGAATTCAATTAATTAGTCATGCTCTTGATTATTACAATTTAAATAAATCATCAAACACAGAATCCAGAAAAATGAAACAAGAAAACAGAATTTATGATTTCATATGGCCCTATTGTTGCAATTGTAATATTTTAATATTAAAAGCTTTATAAATGCAGTTGATTAGTGTTTTTTGATTTCATATGGATATATCTATAATTTGAGTTTATTAAAAGGGACTGATGATGTCATCATCAGTTGAATCCCTTCTGAACGATTGCTTATGATGGGTTTATTTGAGAATGTGTTGTAAGATGTATGCGCAAAATGTGCAAAGCCCTCATTATGCACAAAATCCTTTTTTTCCCTAGATATTACAAATATTCTGAGCAGCTGGAAGTAGTATAGTGTAGACATTTCAAAATAAGAGCGCCCTCATTATGCATAAAACCTTCGTTCCTCCTGCTATTATTGGTATTTTCTGATATTCTGACACTATCTGATATTTAAATCAGCATTATCTTTTGTATTTTCTCTCTGAACCGCCCGTCACATGAAAGAACATTATATATCACAATCGCTAGATTTTATTAGTAACGCCAAAATAAAATTTGAATTGCCTTTCTTTAAACACATAATCATATCAGTAAGTATTAAATAAAAGTTGCAGGTGCTGCAGTCAGTTTAATCAGAGATGGTATGGGCTTTTATAGGCGCCTGCTGTGTTTCTCTGGGCTTTAGTAACGCAACTGTAAGCAAAGACAGATAATTATGATTATGTGAAATCTGAATGAAATTATTCTTTGTAATGCTGTAATAAAACCAGAGCCTGAGAAAATCTAGAAAATAAAATTGCAGGCAGTGTGAAATGAGTGGTGCGTTATTGTCAGTGTTTCTCAGAGGAATGATGGTGTTTGTGTGAGTTCAGATTCACTCCACTGCCTCCAAATTACATTTCATCCCCTTAAAGTGACAGTAAATCTCTCCTGAGCCGCTTCATTGTCTCCGTGAGCACAAACCATCACCAAACCCTCTGAAACCACTTGTCAATCCACTGAATTCATAAAAACTGTAAATGTAAAATGTAATAATTATTAAAATGCAAAATAATGAATTTTTATTTTATTTTATATTGATTTTTTTTTTACCTAAATTGTGATACTTGTTTTAAGTGTTCTAAATTGTTTTATCATTCAATGTATCTCTATTAATAAAAAAATACATATATATAAATAAATATACACACATATTTATTTATTTATTTATTTATTTATTATTATTATTTTTTTATAAAAATGCAAATAATACAATTTATATATAAAATGCATATAAATAAAAAATTTAATAAATGGGTAGATAGGTGGGACAGATAGGATTTTACAGTATTTATTTATTTAAGAAAGTTTACAAATCTATTAAAAATGTATTATATCATTTAAAAGTTTAAAGCAGTATATTTTTTTAATATAATATATGCTACAATTAAATATATAAATAATGTGATGCATATTTTGGATCCCTGAATATACGGCTTCACTCAGCAATATTATTTATTTGTTCATTAGTTTGTGTATAAGCGA
The DNA here is from genome assembly GCA_032361065.1 of Enteromius trimaculatus. Classification (NCBI taxonomy): domain Eukaryota; kingdom Metazoa; phylum Chordata; class Actinopteri; order Cypriniformes; family Cyprinidae; genus Enteromius; species Enteromius trimaculatus. The sequence continues at coordinate 21,173,443 of JAUMHP010000070.1, read as the reverse complement.
CTCAAAATATAGATTTTCATTAGTTCCTGAGTTTCCTGGGAGTTTGGTTTGCAGGGGCGTTTCTTCAGTGTTTCTGAATGCTGTTGATGTTGTGTGTTTTTAGGGTGAACGGGAAGCTGGTCGCACTGAAAGTGATTCGTCTGCAGGAGGAAGAAGGAACACCGTTCACAGCGATTAGAGAAGGTTAGATAGCTCTCTGGGTTATATGGCACAAGATTAGAATATCCATTTGTTTCAGAACGTTTGACCAACTCTCGTTTTTTACCATTTTTAACTAGTCAGCTTGAAAATGTAGTAACCTCAAGTAACCTTTTCTTTATTAACTCTCTAGTTACAGAAAATTCTATCCCCAGTGCTAACAGTTCTATTCAAAACAGCGGCTCTTTGCTTTCTATAAACTACAATTGTGACAAAAGATTAAATTCACTGTAAAAAGAAAACGTAAAATCTACAATAAAAACAGTAGCTGTGGTTGCCATATTTTTTACCGTAAAAAATAAGGAAGCAATATTTTCCGGTTGTAACTAGCTGCTGTAATGGTAATATAGCAACCTGTTAAAGTTCTGAAATCTGTCACATGATGACACAAAGCCTATCACAAGCAGCTATCAAATATGAATATATAAAGAAGGATACAAATGTACAGAATCATTCACACAAACACTAAACACCTTCATGATTACACACATAAAACTGAAAAAATGCAATAAACATTCATTTAACAACATTAGATGTTACATACAAACCTAATACACAACTAATACGAAAAAAACAAGAAGTTTTCAACTAAAAACCATCTTTAAATGTAACAAGGGAACACTGTAACAGTGCATCTTTTAATGTAACAGTTGCAAATATAACAAGGAATTCTGGGAATGGCTATTTACGGTTATTGACTGTAAATGATACATTTCTTTCCACTTACAAAAACGATATACTACCGTAAAATTACATTTCATGTACAATATAGGTTTTATACTGTATACAGTATCAGAACGTACCGGTAACCGTTCAACAGGTTTATATGCAGCTTATATTTTACAGTGTTTGAATGAATCAGTAACATGGGAAAAATCTCCCAGCTCTTCTAATATGGCCTTCAGAGAACAGAGAGACGCTGAAGCTAAAGTCTTTCTCTCTTCTCTGTTCGGAGCCAAGCGTGTGAGAGTCTCTCTGTGTTTTAATTGCTCTGCGTGTTTTTGATCTGCGTGATCCCGGCCGATCTTCCGGATCAGAAGAACGCTTTGAACACTCAGCTACTTCAGCAATTACCGGAGAGGAGGAGGCCGCTCTCACACCTGATCTGACTGAATCATCTGATCGGCTTCTAGAAAAGAACATAAATCTGCTCTGTGTGGATAATAAAATAAGCTTTCTGAGCTAGACAAGAAAAGAAGAAAGAGCTGAAGTTAGGGATAATAAATAACTTTATTTTTAATCAGTTTATTTAGAGTAATGTACTGTCATGTATTTATTAATTTCATTCAATTACATTTTATTATTACATTTTTTTCACAATGCTATTTTTTATTGTATTGATGAATTTTAATTAATACATAACAATTAAAAAATAAATGTCATTATTATTTTATTTTATTTCAAATTATTGCAAATTATTACGTTATTAATAAAAAAATATTTTGTGTTTAATTAATATTTACTTTTTATTTAACTTGCATTTTCGTATTTCTTCTTATTATTTATAATGTTATTTTTTGTTACTGTATATAATTATAATAATAATTCTAAATATAAAATAATAATTATTAATATCATTTTGGTCAGTGAGGGGTTGAAGGTCAAATCCATGAGACTGATGCTCACATAAATGGGTGCTGCTGATTTCCCACTGAAACGATGTCACTTCCTCTAGGATGATATCATTCATTCTTTTGTGCGGTTGAGTGACTTCACCAAACAGAAAGGAAAGTCACAGTCAACGACACTATAATCAGTAGAGTGTAAATTATTTGTACAGTATCTATGTTCACATATGATGTATATGAATGCGTCATATATCAATATAAACAAAGGCTTTCCAAAGCTGGAATAATAGACAGCAAGCTCTGAGAGCCACTTCCTGTCCCTGCATCGATGCTTTCTGTGAATGATTGACATTGACTTTATTTAATTTAATATAAAGGACAGTTCTGCTCAGGATTGGGTGCTGGTTCCTTATCTACACACACACACAGGAGTTATTTTAGAGGTTTACACACCGTATATCTGGGGGTAATAAGCCTCTTATCAGTAAAACATATAGTTTTTTTACATGTAAATCCTCTGGTCTGTGGTTTTTATCTTTGAGTTCTCAGTAAGAGTCCTGGGCATTGACCGGTGTGTGTGTGTGTGTGTGTGTTTCAGCGTCTCTGCTGAAAGGCCTGAAACACTCCAACATCGTGCTGCTCCACGACATCATTCACACCAAGGAGACCCTGACGCTGGTGTTTGAGTATGTGGTGAGTATCACACGAGTGTCTGCTCCGCTCCGAGTCTCTCAGACGTGTTTCTGATGCATTCTGGTCCTGTGGGATTTTCCACATGGCTTTCTTTTGTCAAGCACAAATACACATTTATTTTAATATTTTTTAATCTATTAATTAAATAAAAAAATATTTTATTTTGATTTATTGTACATTTTACTTTTATTCTGATTTTACTTTTACTTTCTTATTATTTATAATTGTATTGTTATTATTATTAATAAAATATTTTAAATATATATACATATATATATATATATATATATATTCGTGGGAACATTTAATTTATTTTATATTATTTTGAATTTATTTTTATGTATATTTTTATTAAAAAGATACTTTTCACTTTTATATTTATTCATTTCATTTAATTATTTATTGCATTTTTATTATGCGTTAGATTAATTGTACATTAAATGTACATTTAGATTAATTTTTTCAATAATTGCTTATTTTTCATTATTTATTTATTTTAATTATAATAATTATAAAAATAATCACCACACAGTAAGTACATGAATCAGCAACTTTTATTTGACCTTGATTGATCTTCAACAGCCTCAGTCAGCTGACATGACTAAACACAGATGATGTTTAAACAGGAGTTAGTTCTTTAGCTCATTAATACTGATCCGTTCAGTAAGAAGAACCAGACACTGAGCTGAAGGTCAGGAGAACATGCCCTTCATTACTCACTCAATACATTCATGTTCCCAGCACACATAAAAATAATTGTCCTCTTAAGCGATACGAGCACTTGACTTCTGAGTAAAGTGTAGATGTAATTTGAGAAGACTTTTTGGGCGGATGTCACCAGGTTAAGAAGGATCTTAAGAAGGAGAAAAGACACGTCAGGGAAAAACTCTTTGATCCTTCAGAGTAAGAGTAGGCATTTTTCCCTCGGACTTTGCTTTCTTTAAATGTTATGAGGTGCAATTGGTATTTGCTTCACAGAAAAGTCACAGATCAGTGGTCCTGGGTTTATTTTATTACTTATTAATTGTAATAATTATTTTGCTGTGGTTTGCTGTGGTCTTGGGCACATTTATTCTATTTTATATTATTTTTAATTTTTTCTTTTTATTTTATTACGTGGTTTGCTGGTTTTACAGACTTGAGCAATTTTTATTTTATTAAATTTGATGTAATTACAAAATATTTTCTGATTTTTTAAAAATGGTTTTATGGTTTTATGGTCTAGGCCACATTTATTTTATTTTATTTTGTTTTTTATTTTGTTACTTTAATTTTATTTATTTATTTTGCTGTGGTTTGCTGGTTTTATTGTGTTTTATTTAAATTAATTTTATTTTTTGTTGAGTTTTGCTGGTTGTGTCCGTTCTATTTATTCTAATTTATATATAATTCTTTCTTTTCTTTTATTTATTCATTTATTTTTTGTTAAGGTTTGCTTGTTTTGAGTGCACAGTGTTTTAATTTGATTAATTTATGTCTATATTTAGTTTTATTGTGACGAGGTCAGTGTATCGTGAGCTCTTCTGGTTCCAGTCGTCTCTGATATAACAGTATTTTCCCGTGGCGTGTACGTCCTCCGGCTAAATTGGATGAGGGTGAGATTGATTTATTCATGAGCGCTAAGCTAACACGTCGGGTGTCAAAGAAAACAATCAAAAGGCTTGGATTGGCTGAGCTCTTGATATCTGGGCTCCGTGGAGCTGTATATTACTCGGAGGCACATTTCTAACAAACACAGGCTTCGGCGGGGAGGAAACCCATCGATTTAGTGCGGCGAGGGTTAATAATGATTGACAGCGGAGGACGTGTTTCCACTTCATTATTCATGAAAGAAAACGCATTTATCTGCAGGTGTTCGCAAGCATCAGCACAGAGCAGGGCATTGTGGGTAATTCTCTCTTCCGTGGACTGTGTTTACAGGCGCATGTTGAGGCTGATCCACATGATGTAGCTGTAGAAATTCCCATAATGCACTGCAGTGAGAAATAAAATCATCTGAGATGGTCCTCAAAGCAAAAGTAATGTTGATAAATTTACTGATAAGAATAATTAAAATAGTTTTATTTCTAATTAAATTAAATGATTATTAAATACTTTCATAAATAAATAATAAACATATGTTAAAACTGTCATATTATTAATAATTTATTATTGAATAAATTAATTATTAAATAATTGAAAAACAATAAATATAATATATAACAAATATAATTGCTATTATGTAATAATACATTGGTTTTATTTAATTTAAATTAAATAAATGATTTGATCATAAAAATGAATAAAATTGATTTAAAAACTACATTTTTGTAAAAATGAAATAATGATGCTGCCATCTTTCTTCAGTTCTTTTATCTTCCTGTAATTTGTCTCTGAATCTTGACCCTTTTCTACAAAATAGTGAATTACTCCATAAATACTGTATGTCTGACATTTCATATTTTGGGTTTTATTTCTATATATGTCACAAAATCCAAAATGTTAGCCGAGAACGTTCTGAAATGTGCTTCTGTGTATGTTGTGTCTCTCTCTGTGCAGCACACAGATCTGTGTCAGTACATGGACAAACATCCCGGCGGTCTTCATCCGGACAATGTGAGGGTGAGTGAGACATGTTTGATCAGCGTCAGAAGCAGATGCAGCACAAAACAGACAAAGGTTATGCTAAATGCTATTTTATATTTGTGATAATATTCATGAAATTATACTAAATGAAATTATTTTCACCTGTTTACCTCACTTGTTTGAATTGATTGGTTCCTCTGATTGAAGAACAATTCATTTCAGAGAATAAGAAACATGTTCTCACATATATATATATATGAATAGATTAACAAATATAGATTATTTTTGTTTTTATACAAGCAACATTCTGTTTTACTTTATTTTGCACAACCTGGCAACATATAAATGAAACATTTCAGTTCTGTTTAATGTAAATAGCCTTGGGGCAGAAATATCATTTCTTATTTTGCAAATGCTTTTACCCAAAGTGAAATATGGAGATCAGTTCATCTCCTGGGAATCGAACCCTGACCTTACAGTTGCGAGCGTGCTCTAGTGTGGTGTGTGTAAGAAACATCTCATTTCCATGAACCTTAGACCTGGTTGTTTTCATGACCTTTCAGAACCTCCTCTCAGTATTATTAGTGAACTAGTTAATCGGGTCAGTCATGTTTTTACTTGATTAACTAGGTACGTTTGATCTGGTTAAAGTGGTTTGTAGGAGTGTGTTGGAGGAAAGCTGCGGTGATGGAGTGAATGAGGCCAGCCAGCAGAAGTTGCTTATGTAATTCATCAGCTTTTTGTCGCTGTGGATTTACATAAATAAAGTATTTATGCCGCTCACTCCCTCGCTGAGATTCAACCTGATGGAGAAATCATGAGACATGACGAACCAGACGTTCAGTGGGATCTGCTTCCTGAAGCTTGGATCGTCTCACAGTGCCGTGGTATGAAGAACTCACTTTACACAGGTTATTATGTAATAATAGTGAGCTTCAGAATCCTTTTATGGACATTAATGTCTCATTTCCAGCCGAACATGAGCCAATCTCTGCTAGGATAGCTTGTTTTAGATGATCTTCATTGGAGACCAGAACGCCTAGATGAGCTCCGTGGAAAGATCACCAGAACCAAACACACACACACACACACACACTATAAGTCCTTTACACAATCTGACATGCGCTTAATATTGAACGGATGGGGTTTTGGTTCCTTGCCGCTGTCTCCTCTGTCTTGCTTAGTTGGGGACACCTGATTTCCAGTGATTATCGTGGTCTTGACTACAGAGACCGTCTCTGC
>JAUMHP010000070.1:21145714-21158161 GCA_032361065.1 Enteromius trimaculatus | reverse complement strand
CATTATACATTACCATCACTCTGTTCTTCTACTTGATAATGTTCAGTGCTTTGCTACAATCTGTATTGTTAAAAGAGATATAGAAATAAAAGTGATTTGATTTGAGGATTCCTGAACCTGACAGAGCAGTCTATTAGTTTTTAATTAAGCAAGGATTTGTTAAAATGATAGAAACAGTGATCTCTATTTTAAATAAATGCTGTTTCTTAACTTTTCATTTGTCTATGATCCCCAAAAAAGTATTAAAGGTTACAATACTAAATAAATAAATATCTAACATTGACAATAAAACAGCTTATTAAAATGATTTCTTACGGATTTTGTGACACTTCAGTAATGATGCTTTGCATCACAGAAGTAAATGATATTTTAAAGTATTTAAAAATAAAAATAAAACATTACGTGCACAAGTCATACTTTCATAAAGAATATTTCTTTGGTTTTGAAACTTTAATCTTTGCAACTTCAGGGATTTTATCCATGCACTAACAGCTCATAACACTCCAAAGAGAAAGGAAAACACACGTAACAATAAAGCGATTAATTATTGTTTTGTACACATAATCATTATAATTAATTATTTTAAAAATGCATTTTGTTTTACTGACCACACTATTATTGCTATTTTAACACCTGTAAGATCATTAGCAGCTAGAAAAAATATAATTTGAGTATTTTAACTGTCTATGTGCTCCAGAAATTCTTGCAAATATATACTTATAAATATAATAAAATATAATATAATATAATATATAATAAAAACAGTATAATCTAATCTAATTAATAACAAACGTTTACAAAAATGTTTTAAATAATGTAAAGCTTTAAACTGAATGTGGATGAACTTATTAAAATATACAAGTAGCTTGTTTTCCTCCAGGGGGCGCTCGACATAGTAAAACATGAAGAGACTTGCCCTGTGTCTACCATAAATAGTGTTGAAAATGACTAATATCATACAGAATTTAGGATGTTTAGCATGCACACTGGCATGCAGGCCTGAACTTTAGAGTGAGAAAACTTTATTGATTAATGCAAACATATGTGGTGAATACACAGCAGTCAAGTGTGATCAGTTTGTCTTATCTGAAAAAAATATATAAATCCTTTAGTATAATAAATCCTGATTAAAAATAAAAGCATATTAAAAAGCATATTATTACATCACATAATCTAGCATTAGCAAAGCAATAATTTGAACACTTTGAGCATTTATGTGAGGTTTGATCTCAAATCATCTTCTGGGGAGGAAATGAGCAATAAAACAAATATAAACACCAAAATATGAATATGAATATTAGATTTTATATACCTTGTGTGAATATGTGCTCGATCCTGTTCAGCTCTTCTGGATCTGCTCTCATAAACCAGAATTATGACAATAGCCACGCCCACCAGAGCAGAGAGGACCAATCAGATCACAGCTTCAGTAGACCCACAACAAGAGTGTGAGGAATAAACCCATCAAACTGAGATCAGCTCTGTCAATAAACACTGATATGAGCTCTGCCGTACCTGAACATGTGTGACAGAGTTGATGTCCAGATGTTGAAGTAAACAAATGCACTGAGGACCATTGTTATCATAAATAACCCTTGACAGATGAAAGGATATTTAAACTAATTGTGAATATTAGTTCAGTCCGTCTCTCTGTTTTGGTCACTCTTTGTATTAGGTGGCCTTAACTACTATGCACTGCAAAAATGTATTAAAGATGTAATTACAATGTAAGTACAATTTAAACCATATGTACACAATTAGTGCATTGTACGAATGTAAGCGCATAGTAGTTAAGGCCACCTAATATAAGGTGGGACCGTTGTTTTTTTTATATTTATGTACTTGTGTCATCGAACTGTTGTATAAACGCAATATCACACTTGAAGATGTGAGATATGGCTGTATATCAGTGATATACAGCCATACGTCACATCTATTCGTGTGATATTGCTCAAATTCATACACTACCAGTCCAAAGATTTCAATTGTTCTTTAAGAAGCCTGCATTTATTGGATCCAAAATACAGCAAAAGCAAGTGGAGGGAGTGCAGTAATAACTCTAAGACTGATCATTATTTCCAAACAAATACTCCTGAAATCCTGAAGACAGACTCGTACTGGCCCATAGTAATCTACAAAAACTCTCTCCAGAATTTGGACACAGAATACTGGGAGGCCTTAAGAATGTAAAAGATGTGATCCACAACAGTAACCACTGTCTTCTTAGCAGAGGGTAATCTAGGCAAGGGGATGAAATGAGCTGCTCTTAAGAACCAGAAAGCCACGTTGAAACAGTGACCTCACCGAATAATCCCACCTTCTCTGGCACGAATAATTGGTTTGCTGGGCACTCAGGCAGATGCGTTAACCCTTCTAAGGCTGTGTGAACCTTCGACTCGATCATCCCACAACATTGACGAGTACTTGGAAAACCATGGGGGAATGTGATAGACCAAAAGGAATAACAGGATATTCAAAATGTCCCCTGGGGGTATTAAACATGGTCTTATACTCATCTCCTTATCCAATGCGGACCATATCATAGGCGTTACGTGAATCCAATTTAGTGAAGATGGATACTTTTTGCAACCGCTCGGAGACTGCAGACATCAGCGGCAAAAGATAAATTGGATGAGAATTGGGTGTTCCCATGAATCGTGACACAAAAAACAAACTAACAAACAAATCATGTTCTATATTTATTTTTAATAGGCATAGTGTACATTTTTCCTGTGAGCTGTGGACAGTAGTGTCAGCAATTTTCTTTCTTTATTAGTAAAGAAATCTTGTTTTTGAGCAAAACATTTCCGCATTTCTCTTCATATAATGAATGTCTATGGCGCCCCTGAGTTTGAACTTCCAAAATGCAGTTTAAATGCAGCTTCAAATAATCAGTTATTTTTAAAAAATGTTTTAACCTCAAATGCTCATCTTGTCTAGCTCCGCCTAAACTCCAATTTTTCCAGTTCATGACATTTAGGGTATGTCAAAAAATATTTGTATATTTGGTTCCCTCGTGTTCTGCAGGGACAAATTTGCAAGCATATGCAAAAGATGCTGTGCACAGCTAAAAGGAAAAATTGACACTGTGCCTGTTAAAAATAATGTTTTGTTTGTTTGTTTGTGTGTGTGTGTGTGTGTGTGTGTATAAGTTTTCTGCATTCTTTTCTTGGAAAATATCTCTTAAAATTTAGTTTAATAATACAAATATTTCTGTAACTTAAGGTGTTTGGAGCTTGCCGTTAATTGATATTCACTTTGGAACATATCTATTGTAGCATAATTAAATTTGTACTGCACGTAAGAAGAGGGTAACAAGGGATCGCTTTAGATTATTCTGTAAATGTATTCTTATGATGTTATATTTATATGTTATACCCTGGGAGCAGGTGGAAACAAGTAATGACGTTTTACACTCCTCACCTCAACAGTACAGTGCTGCTGAGATTCACTTTCATCAGGTACACTTTCACATGGAAACTTCTAAACCAAATCATAGAAGAAATTTATTACACGATTTCCACATACTATTATATACATAATAGTACATACAAAAACCCAGTATGTAGCGTAAAATACACTGCATCTGATTAATATATTATAAATAATATACATATATTTTGTGTTATTACAATAAGGCAACTTATGCTAAATCATAATATTGTTGGCAAACCCAGTAGTTCATGCATACCATTTATTCTTAGAATAGCTAGTCATTACCTCCTAAACTTTGCACATTGTTACCGTTTACCTGCATGTACAGTACATAGAGCTGTATGTTACGGTCACATGGAAAATCTGTCATACATGGGAAGAATCTCTTGTCGGTCACTTCTGAATCATCAGCACAGTTTGACTGATGATCCAGACCAAACACCAAACCCAGGATAGAGCGGCTGAGTGAATGTGGTCTGTTCTGTGTGGATGAGGCTCATTGTGTCAGAGACGCTGTAGAAGGACAGAGTTCTTGCTCCGTGATCCACAAACACTCCTATTCTCCTGCTGATGGGCTTCACAGGGAGAGCAGTCACTATGTGTCTGAATGAGTATCTGGAGCAAGTGCAGAACAAACCCCACGACTGATCATTATTTCCAAACCCACACTCATCACCCATTCTTTTCCTTCTGATGCTCTTATATGACACTGATATAAACACTTTTCTCCCGCTCCACTCCAGCTCCCAGTACAAGCATCCAGACACACTCTCTCTACACAACACCTGGTACCAATAATCAAATCTGTCTGGATGTTTAGGATACAGCTGATTTGTACCAGTGTTAGTAATCACTCTGTTGCTCTCAGACAGACGGATGCGTTTATTCACTGTGTTCAGATCCAGAGTGAGCTGAAGGGAATCTGATGGAGATAAAACACATCCGAATCAGGAATTGTTATCCATTTGATCTTTTCATGTAGCTGAACTCTTCGTGTTTAGTGTATCACCAGTGACCAGATATCCTGAGCTTATCATTACATCATCAATTTAAATTAGTTTTTCTTACATTGTAGAAAGTCGGTCCTGGTCCTGGTGATTGCGACTGTGGAAATCAACAGACAAGCAGCGAGATTCTCATGATCCTGCATCCATTCCTAAGACATTTCTAATATGATGTTTGTCCATGATAGGACTTTACCTCTGCCCGAGATCTTCTTGAGCTGCTCTTTGCAGAAATCCTCCAGTTTGTCTCTCAGCTGATGGACAGATTCTCTCAGGTCATCAAAAGAGAAGAGAGATCTGAAGGAATGGTCAATTACATCTGTAGATTCAGGAGGAGCTGAGAGAGACTGGAAACTCTACAGTAAACAGAAATCAAAGCTCATGAGCTGCAGGAACATCATATATCACCTCAAATCCAGCACTTTCTCAGCAGCTATATTCTTCTCATATTCATTACATCAGATCACAACTACTCATTCTTATATATGTGCTCTTATATATAACTATCTTGGAAATATTTTGAATGAAAACATCTGCTAACAGCTCAATCACATCAATGGAGTCTTCTTGTAAGGTTGAAGGACACGATCAGGTTTGGTTTCAATAAACTTAAGCATTGCTCAGTCACTGCAGGATTTCACACATCTTAGAATTTAATGAGAAATCAAGCAAACACTGCATTATTTTTGGGTGGCCTTAATCTTCCAGAAGAAAGAGCTCAGAGAAATGATTCCTTAGAGGTTTTGAAATGAGTGTCTCTTTTAAAAGAAGATGGTCTGATGATGATAAAATAAGACACTCGTGAAGTGTTTCTCTGTGAGTCAGGATCTGCTCAGGTCCACACAGATCTGTGTTACCTGCAGGAACTGGATGTGATCCTGTGTGTGTGAAAGCTGCTCCAGCTCAGCGTCTCTCCTCCTCAGATCATTGATCGTGTTCTCCAGTCGCTCCAGACGTTCTTCAGCTCGACTCACTGCTTGCTTTTCCTGATCTCTGATCAGCCGTATCAGCTCAGAGCAGCTTTGCTGTTAGGACACACAGTGATTCAGGCTTCAGTGAGTCTGAACGGAGACTTCTCTTCTTCTCCAGACTCACCTTATGAGACTCCACCGTCTCTCTCAGCTGCCGGAGATCTTTCTCTCTCTGCTGGATTCTCTGCCGGAGCGTCTTCTGAGTCTCCTTCAGCTGCTCCTGCAGGACAAACACATGATAGTGAATCTCACAGAAAACTGCTGACACTAAATCATCACGAGATCAGATGAGTCCAGGAAAGGTAGGCTGAAGCAGATTGGTAACGCTTACTAGAACATTACACATATTAATGCCTTATTCTACATGACCCTATTTTGCATCCCTAATCCAACCTAATACCTAAACTTAACAAGTACTGCACTATTAATAAGCAGTAACCTATTTATAAGTGTTACCATCAACTGGTAATCAATGACTGTAGATTTAAAGTGATAATCGGTTATAAACAATGTACATGAAGCATAAGAAGTGTTAACTGACACTGAAACTGAGTTTCTATAGCAGAAGCAGAGCTGACAAAAATTACAGCTTAATTTCTGTAATTAAGCTGTGACTCTATACAGAAAAAAAAAATCGCTACACTGAGTATAACTTGATTGCTTGTTTTAAATTCCTGTTTCTCCGTCCTCTGTGCTGCAGCTGATACAGTGTCATGGTTTTTATGTTCATCCATACACAGCACACAGATACACTTCTGATCAGTGCGACAGAAAACCTCCAGGATCTTCTGGTGTTTCTGGCAGATCATCTCCTGCAGTCGTCCAGTGGCTTCAATCAAATTGTGACTCTTTCCTTTAAAGAAACTCTCATGCTGTTGGAGGTGATTCTGACAGTAAGAGTTCAGACACACCAGACAGGACTTGATGGCTTTGTATTCACCTCCAGTACAGACGTCACACTGAACATCTCCAGCTCCAGCTTCACAGTCAGCAGAGAGATTGGTCTTCTTCAGTTTCTCCATCAACTCATCCTGAGAAAATCTGTCTTCTGCCATTTTACTGCAGGAATACAGACACACAGCAGCTCAACTGCACTTCAGTTTCACTTTTACTGAACTCGTATGTTTTCTGTTTCCTGGTTCTGAGCTTGAGTCATGTGTGTAAAACAGGAGTGTCTGTAAGTCTGAAAGCAGATTCAAGGTGCTCCAAAATATCTTTGAAAGTATACATTTATATAAAATTATTCTTATTTTTGCAAATGCATGCAAACCATTAAATGTGTCTTGATCTGATGCATAAATGCAAGCAAGCAGTTGTTGCCTCACGTTGGCACCATCTTGACCAAATGGGCTGAGGCTAATGAGAGCAGACGAGTGGAATACACCAAACAAACTAGCGAACAGATGTTTACTGATGTCCTTAAAGGAATAGTTCACCCAAAAATTTTATTTACAGCATATTTTACTCTCAAGCGCTGCATCATAAAATTAACCTATGCACCTTGGGGGTTATTACATGTCCTCTGAAGAAGATTGATTAACAGTGGAATAAACTTCTAAGCCAATCAGGTGTTCAGCAAGATTGCTGTGTTACAACGAACAGTCCAGGAGCCCAACTACACTCCCATTTCATGTCTCCTCACCAGTATGCTCCAAAGCAAGCCCAAGTCACTGTCCCGGACTCCATCAGGCACAGAGGTCTTCAACACCAGCAAGCATGCTTCACCCAAGCTCCCCTCCTTGTCCATCCAGAACCTGTGCTTCCGTTCATGGTGGAGGTGCACACTTCTATCACCGCGGTGGGGGCGGTGCTGTCTCAGCGGCAGAGAGACTCCATCCATGCGCCGCCTTCTCCCGTAAGCTCAGCCCAGCGGAGGTCAACTATGACATCGACAATCAAGAGTTGTTGGCTATTAAGCTCGCCTTGGAGGACTGGCGACATTGGCTGGAGGAGGAAGCTCATCCATTTGTGGTACTCACTGACCATAAAAATCTCCAGTACCTCAGGGAAGCCAAGCGTTTGAATCTACGAACCAGGTGGGACCTGTTCTTCACAGGTTTCATTTCTCTATTTCCTATTGTCCATGTTATAAGATTGTAAAAGCTGATGCCCTGTCCTGCATCCACAGTGCCCCATCGTTATCAGCCCCATTGACACCAGTATGTTCCCCCTACTCAGTGCACCCAACTCATCCACTCTTCACACACCTCTTGAGACTTTGGGGCCAACGAGACTTTCTCGCTGCTCAAAGATCGCTACTGGTGGCCGGAGATGGCCCAAGATGTCAGAAGGAGTGTGCGATGTCAAAGAGTCCACACCATTTACTATCTGGCAAACTCCTGCCCCTGCCAATCTCGAATCGCCCCTGGACAGACCTAGGAGTGAACTTTATGGCAGACCTACCATCCTCCGGAGGTAACATCTGTGTTCTTCTTGTAATAGACAGATTCTCTAAATTCTGCTGTCATCTGCCCTTGCCAGGTCTGCTGAGCGCAACCTTCAATACTGGGAGCTGGAATAGTCTTCAAAAATTGATGTTTTTGCTAATTACTTTATTAAGAAAACCACATGCATCAGTAGTCAGATCTTGGCTCCACTCACAAAGCTGACCCTCTTCTCTCCTCGTACAGAAGATGCCCTAACATCTCCTACAAGCTATTTCTCCTGCACATGTGCGCCTACATCCCCTCCAGAAGCATGAGGACAGTAAATGAGTAGTGGATCATGGTCTTATTACAGAGAGGCACAAAATCACTCTCCAGATCTTTTCCTTTCGCCATAACCTGTTGGTGGAATGACCTATCCAACTACATCCGGAGAGCCGAATCCCTCACAATCTTCAGGTAACACTGAAAACTCATATATTTAAGGTGAATAGTAAGGATAAGGTAAATAATGAAACACACACGTTACGGTCTATATGAGAATTTATTACACACGTTTATTTCAGCTACAGGCGTTCAGCTGCAGTATTAATGTCATGAAGAGAAAAGAAGAGACTACAGCATCTCACTGTTAATGATTTATCAAGCAGCTCAATGTATTATGGGTAGAATCTCTCATCAGTCTCTTCTGATTTATCAGCACAGTTTTACTGATGATTCTTTATAAACACCAAACCCAGGATAGAGCGGCTGAGTGAATGTGGTCTGTTCTGTGTGGATGAGGCTCATTGTGTCAGAGACGCTGTAGAAGGACAGAGTTCCTGCTGGTTGATCCACAAACACTCCTATTCTCCTGCTGATGGGCTTCACAGGGAGATCAGTCCATGTCTTATTGAGTCCAAATGAGTATCTGGAGGAAGAGCAGTTCAAACTCCACGACTGATCATTATTTCCAAACCAACACTCATCACCTAATCCCTTCCTGCTGATGCTCTTATATGACACAGATATAGACACACCTCCACTCCACTCCAGCTCCCAGTAACAGCGTCCACACACACTCTCTCCACACAACACCTGACACAAACCATCAAATCTGTCTGGATGATCAGGATACGGCTGGACTGTGCCAGTGTTAGTGACCACTCTGTTGCTCTCAGACAGAAGCAGGCGTCTATATGCTGTGTTCGGATCCAGAGTGAGCTGATGGGAATCTAATGGAGATAAAACACATCCGAATCAGGAATTATGAATCTGTTTGATGTTTTCATGTAGATAAACTCTTCATGTTCAGTGTATGATCAGTGTCTCAGTACAGATGAGCTGATCATCATTTAGGGTTAGGGTTAAACTTACATTGCAGGAAGTCGCTCCTGGTCCAGAGAACAATGTTGGTGAATGTGACTGTGGAAATGAACAGAGTGATTCAAGATCCTGCATCATTCCTAAGACATTTCTAATATGATGTTCTCCATGATATGAGATGATGATGGACTGCTTTCTGAGAGTAGTTGAGTCTCCAGGACTTTACCTCTGCCCGAGATCTTCTTGAGCTGCTCTTTGCAGAAATCCTCCAGTTTGTGTCTCAGCTGATGGACAGATTCTCTCAGAGCATCAAAAGAGATGTGAGAACTGGAGGGATCTGAGACTGAGACAAACTTCTCTTCTTCTTCAGACTCACCTTATGAGACTCCACAGCCTCTCTCAGCTGCTGGAGATCTTTCTCTCTCTGCTGGATTCTCTGCCGGAGCGTCTTCTGAGTCTCCTTCAGCTGCTCCTGCAGGACAAACACATGATAGTGAATCTCACAGAAAACTACTGACACTAAATCATCACGAGATCAGATGATTCCAGGAAAAGTGGAGCTGATGGCTGTCAACTCAAACTCCTTAAGTAATGATAATTTGCCACATGTATGAACTTCACGATTAAAGACTGTTATACACGACAAAGTGAAACTGACACAGACATGCAGCTTGAAATTGAAAGCGTGCCTGCATCATTAAATTGTGGCTCTATGTAGAAAATAAAGATCACTACACTGAGTATAACTTGATATTTAATGTTAAATACCTGTTTCTCCATCCTCTGTGCTGCAGCTGATACAGTGTCGTGGTTTTTATGTTCATCCATCGTACACAGCACACAGATACACTTCTGATCAGTGTGACAGAAAACCTCCAGGATCTTCTGATGTTTCTGGCAGATCATCTCCTGCAGTCGTCCAGTGGCTTCAGTCACTTTGTGTGGTTTACGTGAATGAAACTCTTCATGCTGCTCGAAATGAGTCTGACAGTAAGACTCCAGACACAGCAGACAGGACTTGACAGCTTTGTATTTTCTTCCAGTACAGACGTCACACTGAACATCTCCAGCTCCAGCAGAGAGTCTGGTCTTCTTCAGTTTCTCCACCAGTTCAGTCAGCATGGTGTTTCTAGCTAAAGCAGGTCTTGGACTGAAGGTCTGTCTGCACTGAGGACAGCTGTAGACTCTCTTCTGATCCTCCTGATCCCAGTGGTCTGTAATACAGCTCT
This sequence comes from Enteromius trimaculatus, assembly GCA_032361065.1. NCBI lineage: Eukaryota > Metazoa > Chordata > Actinopteri > Cypriniformes > Cyprinidae > Enteromius > Enteromius trimaculatus. The sequence goes on along the minus strand of JAUMHP010000070.1, from coordinate 21,147,833 downwards.
TACAGTAACTGTGTCCACACTGGATGGTCACCGGATCCTTCAGGAGATCCAGACACACCGGACACATCAACTCATCCTGAGAAAACCTGGATTCTGCCATTTCACTGCCTGAATACAGAGAGACAAACACACAACAGCTCGACAACACCTTCACTTTCTATTTCCCTGAACTCATGTGGTTCCTGTTTCCTGGTTCTGGGTTCGAGTCACATGTGAAAAGCAGGCGTGTCTGTGATCCATGAGGTATCTAGATGTCAGTCTCAAAATACAGCATATGCTGGTTAGGTATGTTTTGAAGATGAGATGCTGGTTAAAACTGGTCCTTTGCCAGACCGTGACCAGCATAAACCAGCATAAACCAGCATAAACCAGCATCCCAGCTTCAAATCATACTGAACCAGCATACGGTAACAGGGTCAGACAAACACACATAGTACAGGTGATATGTGCAAAAACTGAGGTGATATGTTATGATATGATATGATATGTTCACATTTTCATAAAAGCATGAAAATTGTACAGTATCGGGCCCTGAGCATTTTTATGCACTTATTTTATGCAATTATTTTGCAATTATTATTGCACTTTACTAGTGAAACGTGAATAATAATAATACACGATGGGATCTCAGAGAGGAAAATAATAAAAATATAAATATTTTCCAGCCCAGAAGAAAATATGAATACTCATGTGTTTCTTTCACTGCCCAGGACAAAACATGTTTGAATTAAATAAATAAATAATATTAAAATGTACAATACAAAAAAAAAAAAAAAAATGTATTTTTATATACATTTTATCGCTATCTTTGTATACATAAATAGTGATTAAAAATGTATTCGTTTATTTAGTGCTGATTATATTAAAAATAAAAAAGAAGGCACTTTGGTCAAATTTTTGTCAAATTTAAAATAAAATCTACAAATGAGCAATAACATGAACATGAATAACAGCTCAGTTTATTGTGATGAGAAAAGTTTGAGGTTAAACTGATTTAGAGATGTTATTTTTGACTTGATGTTAGTGTTAAATCATTTGGTGTCAGTTTAAATCATCATGACTTAAACACCATTAAACAGAATGCCTGAGGAAAGCCATTACAGTGTCTTGTCTGCGTAGCTATCTGAAGAAACACCTCAAGACCTTCAGCACGATTGTTTCTCGATTACACTCGTTTGAATAAACACCCAGCGGGGGTCTGAAAGCACACATTTGCTTTGGGTTTGTTTCTCCTCTGAGGTTTCTGATTAAAACAGATGTTATCTGAGGAGAAGATTCCCTCCAGAGACGCGTCTTAATGGATTTCATTGAACGACGGATCGCTGAAATCTTTATCGGCATAATCAAAGTCAAGTTCATTAAGCGACGGTGCTCCATCAATTAGTGCGAGATTGCCAAACAGATAAACAAGGCAATTAAACTTTAATTATTTGATAGTGGCTTTGTGCAAACAAAGAGCAGCTCGCGTTTCCTCTTCTGGGCTGTTTTCTGTGTCACGTGTGAAATAATATCATCCTCTCGCATTTGAAATAAAACCCATTTAATCAGGCTGATGTTTCAATCTAATAGAATTCCTCCAGAGTTATTGGCTTTGTTCAGAAATTAAGAGTGTTGAATGAGAACGTGCTTTTGTGTGAATTCATTACAGCGATGCTCATTTTAAAACATTTCATTTTCACAAATAGGACTAACACCAAAACGCCAGTGGAGCGTAAAGATAAGAAAAACAGCAAACGTGCAGGTTTGTAACGACATGAGGGCGAGGAAATGATGCATGATTTACATATTCGCCTGCAATAGCAGCGGGAAAATAATATGAGAGAAAGAAGAGACCTGTAGAGCTCACCGACAGAGCAGATGATCAAAGAGGGTAGCCATGGCAACGGGGCATTGGGGTGCTAAGGGTCAAAGGTCAAAGTTCAGTGCAAAAACCCTCCAGCTGTGCGAGTGTGAAGTTCATATCGAGACACAAAGAAACAAGAAGATTCACCTACGACTTATCCACCACGACTTTACAGTTCTCGTAATTCTTTATCCTGTCTGTTGCTGCGGGCGCCATGTTCCGGAGACGCTGTGTGTCGTTGTGAAAGTGCTCCCAAAAGAGGACACGACTAGAAAT
>JAUMHP010000070.1:21131366-21145614 GCA_032361065.1 Enteromius trimaculatus | reverse complement strand
CTATTCAGACGGGAGTTTTGAGCAGTGAAGGGGTGTTTCTCCGATCACGAATGCAGACGTGCTGTTATGTTTACGAGACGTGATGCAACACCACGAGTAAAAACCAAGGGGCAACCTCCCGCTCCCTCTAGTGAAACCAACACGGAAGTGATTAAAACTGCAATTCATCGACTAGCTGCTGGAGGCTAGCTCCAAAAGGGAGTCAATCAATAGCTGGCCAATCAGAGCACACCTCGCTGTTTTAGAACGATAAGCTTCGTTCAAATCGACCCGTTGCAGGAGGCGGGGCTTAAAGGAGAAACAATAATTTACAGTATGTGGAAAATTATGCATTTTTTTAAAACTTAAACTACATAAGCACATTGCAGTACACCAAAATATGACCCCTTTAACAGTGTTTACAAAATGCACTTAAATTATTATTTATTAATTTTTTTTCCCCCTGTAAACAAGAATATATATTTATTTATTTATTTATTTATTTATTTTGAAATCCTGAAATGCTGAAATCCACTGCTTTTGTTTTTCCGGTACGTGTTGAAATTAATGTTAAAAACCTCCATTTTAACTCAAGGTTGAGCATTTTTAATCCACGGGATGGCGCCAAACTGTCAACGGTCAAAATGATGCGCAGCACCCGCATAAGCCTGTGTTATTAGTTTTACCAGTTGTTATCTCGGAATAACAAACCTTGAAATGTGGCGACTGACCAATCAGAATCGAGTATTTCACGAAGCTATGTAATAACATGCACTGTGAGCGAACATGAACAAACGATGAACAACGTTACAGGAACACTGCACATGACATCATCTCATATTTAAGTCGTACCTGAGGGAATGCTGACGGTGTCGTTGGAGGGATATTTGACGGAATAGAAGGGCGCTGGAGTGATGGTGCAGTTCTGTGAGCCGCCAGCAGGAGGATCAACGTCTCGTTCTTTGTTCGGGAAACACACGAACTTCACTAAAGAAGGAAATCATGGAGTTATCCATCTGTTTCCACTGGATTTGAGTGTACCTGATGTTACCTGTGATGGAGATACAGAGGATGAGGATGATGAAGGTGGGGATGAGTGTCGTAATCAACGCCAGACGAGACGGACATGAAGAACAGAGTCTGAGCCCAGACACATCTGTGAGGAGAAAACACCAGAGTTTGGGAATTAAAACATGAATAATCTATCTAACTGTCTGTCTGTCTATACATCCATCCATCTATCTATCTATTTATTTATCTATCTATCCATCCATCCATTTTGTGTGTCATCCATGTGTGTCTTTATATTTATCTATTAGTCTGTGCATCTGTCCACCTATTTATCCTTCCACCCATCTAATTATGACCCCCCTGTCCATCCCTCCTCTCACCCGTCTCTTCTGTAGAGGGGTTTTTGGTCTCCTGTACGCTGATCTCTTCTTCTCCGGCTGTAGTTTTCGGGTCAGTGGCGTGTGAGTCTCTCTCAGGAGTGTTTATCAGATGAGGCATGAGCACAGACAGAGAGTACGGGGCCAGCTCAGAGACGGCCAGCAGCTGCACACAGCCAGCAGGGACCAGAGTTACAGGAAATGGCACCGAGCCACTTCCTGTTCCGCACAGAGCCTGAGGAGCAGGGCTCTTCGCTGCAGATCCAGGAATGAGCGTGAGCGGTGAGTCGGTCATCACCGGAGCCGTGAGCAGAGGAAGAGCCACGTTCAAGAGAGCTGGACAGGTGCATGATGGGAAGGTCTGCAGGGGCTCACGGCTGTCCTTTGCTGGGCTGATGCTATAGAAACCCTAAACGGAAGGTTAAAGGTCAGTCATCATCAAGCCTGGACAAACTCTATAGACTTTTCGAACTAGTAGAATACTGTTATTACAAAAGGATGCAACTCATTATATGGGATTAGATGAAATATTTAATTCCACTCAGTAAGCTACAAAATATGCAACATGCAACCAAGTAAAAGTACAAACTGAACTAAAAATAAAAAAGTGCTGTCGAACGTTTAATCGCAATCAACTGCATCCAAAATGTTTGTTTTTGTTTACACAATATATGTGTCTACTTTATATACACATGTAAATATTTTCAAACGATATACTGTATGTCTGTGAATTTACACATGCATAATAAATATACACAGAACACACATATATATTATGTAAAAGAACGTTTACTTTGGATGCGAGTAATCATTTGACAACACTATTAATAAATAAAATAACCAGACACTACCGCAAAAATAGTGATTGTTTTTAGTTTCCCTGAACATCTGCCATTGTTCAGAGACCCTTTTCACAGAGACTGCTAACTTTATTATCACCGTAAATTTAACAATGTCTTCTCAATAAGATTTTTTCTTTTGATATTAGATACATTTATGCTGTTGAGTACAAAAGAATATATGAATGTTGGCAAGTAAACAGCTGATGTTAACCATGAACGTCCATGGTATTTTTTTCCCTACTATGGAAGTCAGTAGCTACAAGCAACTGTTTGAGCGTCAACATCCTTCAGAAGAGCTTTTTGGTGTTCAACAGCAGACCCTTACAGGTCTGGAACAACTTGATCGTGAATAAATGATAACAGAAGTTTTATTTTCTGTCCCTTTAAGTAAGATACTCTACACTGGGGCTGTCCAACCCTAATCGAACATACCTGTAGCTGCTAATCAAGTTCTTACTAAGCATGTTAGAAACCTCCATACAGGTGTGTTGAGGCAAGGACCGAGTTTTCTTTTCAGCGAAAGCAAACTCTCAGCTTCATTTTGATGAATTGTTACAGAGACCAAGAGGCTATTGTCCTCACCTGGGCACAAGTCATCGTTTAGTCAGCTCACGCATTCAAAGACACCAGGCCATTCTTCTCTGCCACCTCCAACAATAGAAGACACTTGAATAATGAAAGCACAAAAACCTGATATAAGCATCAAAAGAAGTAGATCTGGTGCGCCGTGAACTGAATACTCCATCCGTTCAATCCTCTGCGCTGCTTCATCGTGCTTCACCTCGTCTGTTTCAACAGCATTGCACAGGTTTGTGTTCAGTGTAAAGCTTCAGCTGGAGTCTCAGGAAGTTTATGAAGAGTGTTCCGGCTGTAACAGATAGGCTGATGAAAAATGCATGCTGATTATTGTTAGACGGGGTCAGAGTTGAGCGACTGAGAGATAGATACACTGCGACCGACGGGTCACTGAACAACACAGTCAGTGACTCAGCACGAAGGTTAAACCGTGTTAGAAATCATCAATACTTCACATCGGATGCACTGATCACCGCTGGATGATTTGCACGGTTACATACAGTATAAAGGCCTTTATGCATTTGAAGAAGCGTGACAGATATCGTCACACAACATGGTAACATGGAAAATGTGTTCATGTGTTTGTGCGGTTGAGCCGTGAATCCTGTTTCACCTCAGGAGGGTTTTTACCTGCGATCGCATTACAGCATCCAACCGTGAGGTGCTGGGAGTCAACAGGAGACCTGCAATCTGTAATGAGAGCAGTTAGATCGAAAACAAGATTAAAGCAACTCAGTTAAGACGTCAGATTACACTAACGAATGAGGGACAGCCAAACAAATAAGAAACCGGAGATTCAAAGTCTTCAGGCCGCTTTAAAAGGTCATGGCAGTCATTATCAGGGTTATTACAGTCAACTCAAAGAAGCATTAAAAAACAGGTTGCCTGAAATAAAATTAAATATCAAAACATTTCAAAATTACATCTTTAGCTTGCTTCAGTTTAACATGATGTACAAAAATGAAATGAAATCACGTAAAAAGTAAAATACAAGAATTAATAGTTGCTTACTGGTAAAAAAAATATAATACTGTAATGTATCAGAAACAAAAAAATATTTTCATGAACTAACATTGTAGTTGCAATGGCAACGTTTCCCATTTTCATTTAGTTTAGCTTGGTGTACAAAAATAAAAATGAAATAATAACTAGATAAAAAAAAACTTAAGACAAACTTTAAGTTGGCTTGAAAAAGCCGGAGATAGAAGTTCAAAAAAGTTTAAGAAGTTAAAAAAAATTTGTGTTAAAACAACAACACAATAAGTGTGTTATATCTCAACACACCCGTGTTTAGTTAAGTACAACACATTTGGTGTGTTACTTTTAACTCAACCAGTGTGTTATTCATCTTTACACACTCAGTTTGTCCATCAGAACCGGAGTCGTGTCGTCATGGCGCGCTTTCTCAACATTTAACTCTAGATGTGGTGTTAAAACACGCTCCTGAGCACCAGTGAATGAACGAGGGAGTATCCTGTAACACAACGTGTATTTAAAGCTTTAAAAAAGCTCCAAAAATCTCTTTCACACTTTTTTGCCTAACTCCTAAGTTCTGAACTCCAGAAATTTGCTGTGAAAACACCTGACGTATTTCCAAGTCGTAAAGGCTTGAGAAGTGACGTAGCAGCAATGTGATTGGATAAAAGTTAACACGTCGTCTTTTTCAAACTTCTATCTCCGGCTTTCTCAAGCCAACTTAAAGTTTGTCTAAACAAACTTTTTTTTAATCTAGTTATTTATTGATATTAAAAATGTGTGATGCGAGAAAAATGGAGGAAACAGTTCTGCAGATGCAAACATCACATATTTATTTGACAGAGTCAAAAAACTCAAATAGGACTAAAGTTCAGAGAGCTGGCAGAAAACAGTTCGCAGGAGAGCCGCAGCACGAAACCACTGAGATCAGATCACAGTTCGCAGAAGAGCAGCGGCGTGATAAACTCTGCAGGAGACAACAGACAGGTAGCACAGGGGCTGCAGGACAAACAGTTTAATCCTGATCTCAGCGGATAGAGACGGACAGCATAACAGGAACCAGGGAAACAGAGAGAACGAGCTCCACGCGGCCAGCCAGCAAGACAAGACAGGTTAGCAGACATTAAGTAGTGTCGGATACTAATTAACTCGTTACCTACACTCAATCACACACTCATTCATGCACACAACAGGCAAGAATGAGATCGTGAACCCATGAACCGTGACAAAATGAAATGTTGTAAATGTTTTCCACCAAAAATGTATGAATATTTAAATCGGATTTTTATTTTCCCACAAACAAAATTTTATTTACATTTGAAACACATAAATGAATGCATCTTTTTCCCACAAGTATGAAGTGGACTCATTTAGCACAAAAATGAAGCAGTACTCTGCCTCTCAAGGTCAAACTACTTAAAATATGTATCAAGATTAGTAGAGACAAGTAGCCATCACTCACATAAGTGCATTTTATTTGATGTAAGTACAATGTTTACTATTAAATACCTAAATAGGTAATTACTCTTATGGCACCTTAAAATAAACTGTTACCATATTTTGTATTTGTTATTTAATGCACAAGTAAATGTGAGCACAGTGTACATACGACATGAAAACTAGATAAAAAAAACAAACTGAAAAAGCCGGACACGAAAGCCGGAGAAAAGAGGTTGTATAGGGCAAAATGGATATAAGGCAGACACTGAAGCACAATGAAAATGGACAACAGGCTCATAGACACACACACACAGAAATGAAATGGATAAACTATTATATTAATATGAACACACACAAATACATTCACACATTTAAATAAATGGTAACTGTAATTGCAAGTCTTCTCCTTTAAAGAGTTTGTATGTTATTTTCAGGTTTCACTGTAATAATTATCTGGAAAACTTGTGTTATGAGCAAAACGGTAAACTCTAATTAAATGTGCTTTTTAATGTTATAATAGAGATTTTATCATGTCTCCATCAGCAAACATGAACAGCACTGTTTTAGTGATTAATCAGCTCATTAGTGCTCTTCTGCTGCCATCTAGTGGTTCTTAACTGCAACTTCTTACACAGCACTGTGTTGAAGGTTATAACTATTATAGTGTTTTTTTGTCAAAACTGTTTGATTGACATCATTAACCCCAGAGACAAAGTTGTTCAGAACGAGGAGATCTATGGTATTATATGAAAATATAGTCTATAAGTGAATATATGAGGGATTTAAGGTCATTTACCGTGGATATATTGTGTTTTTGAGGCCTTTTTTAATGGTTATAGTGCCACCTATAGTCTGAGCTATATGAAACTTTTTAACTTCTTTTTTACTTCTGTTCTTAACGTTTTGTAAAGTTTCAAGATATTTTTTAGTTTTTTTTTAGTTTTATAGGCTTATTGGTTTACTTGACCACTACCCTTTTCTAAATGAGTTATAGCTTACCAAAGCTTAATTGAATAATTATTGATCTAGAGAGTCCAGAGATTAATACTGCAGTGATTTGATTGAGATTGAGTGAAAATCCAGGGACTAGTTCTCAAAAGTAGGTTTTTAAAATGTTTGTAAACCATTTGATTGACAGCAATGGTTCTCCAAAGTTGTCCATTATGAGGCGATGATATGCATATTGTGTGGATGTGTGAAACTCCATGTGATTACTCTACATGTAAAAATCTAGTGGCTGATGTCTTTGATAATTATGGATATTCAGTGTTCACAGATTATTTCTGCAGTGGTTTGGTTTTGATTGGGTAAAAAACCTAGGACTAGTTTGTAAAAGTGGGTTACAGATATAAGTGAATTTTGCAGGAGAACGGTGTGTCGTAGAGCAAAAATCGTGTGTGCACTTTTATTTGGGCTAATGCAAGAATTGCAACGACGTGAAATTTTTGAGTCTATGACAAACGGTTTACGAGCAATTCTGAAATTGTTGTTTTTTTCACTGTAGCACCCCTGGTTGGACTGGTTCTTTGCGTCTGAGTAGCGAAGTAGTGCAAAAAACACTAAAACACTTATTTTTTTTATAAACAAGTTTATTGCAACGTTGATCTCAGAGTTGCGAGACAAACACAGAATTACGAGACATTAATTAAAATTCCATGACAAACTCAGAATTGCAATATATAAAGTCAGAATTAAGACAAATGAGCTGTCTTCTTATTGAAGTCCTTCATCCCCCTCACAAAATATTGTACATTTAATATAGCACAGAGTCATTGCACTACACTGTACATACCCATTTGTAAATGTACAAATCCACTGCACATATATATTTGTAAATGTATGATTATAAATATCTATACATATCGATTTGCATATTCCTGATTATTAATAGCAACCTATACATTATGTTTATCTACTTGTAGATTCCTGTTTATAGTTAATACAACCTGTCTATTATGTTCATTATATCCTGCACTTCCTGCTCATTGCACTCCTGGTTAGACCTAAACTGCATTTCATTGCCTTGTACTTGTGTAATGACAATAAAGTTGAATCCAATCTAAAATGCAGAATTGCGAGACATAAATCAGAATTCCGAGATATAAATAAAAATTGCAAATGCAGAATTGTGAGATATATTCCCTATTCGTCCGAAATGGCACATGAAAATCGCGGACGTCAGGTGATAAGAATCGAAGCTCACACGAATCCATCCGAATAGGGCTAAACACTTTTTTTTGTGAGATATAAATCAGAATTGAGATATATAAATCTGAATTGCGAGATATAAGTGAACGTAGCTGTCCGTTCTCTACAAGCAAGATCGGATTCGCTACAATCGGATTCCTCTAATCCGCTCCTGTCTTCCTCCCACCCATATTTTCCTTCCTTCCCTTCTACCTGTCACTCCTAGATCTGTAATCTCTCTCCCACCCTCCTTTCTCTCTAGCCTCAGCTAAAAGCCTGTCAGTCCCTCCCAACGTCCTCTCCGTCGAACCCGCCCTGGTATCCTCCCACCTCCGTCAACAAATTCTGGCAGGTAAAGACATTGACCTCTTCGCTCTCCTCTCTCCTTTCTCTTCCTCCCTTGCAGATCGCCAGGTGGACTACGATAGCTTTACCCTCACTCTAAAAACCCCCAACACTCCCTCTCACTTTCCCCGAATTCTCCACTGCCTTCCTCCGCTACACCGATGTTATATGTTCAGTTTTTCCTACTACCTCGCCATCCTGTCCCAGCTCGCAGCCTCCTATAAGGGCACTCACTTTTACACCAAGCACCGTATGTTTTCGGCTAAAGCAGCAGTCAGGGTGTCCCAGTGGAACCAGCGCATCCACTGTGGCGCCCTCGACTTAGACCTCCACCAACGCATTTTCACCGGCTGTCGTAGTTTCACCTGTGCAATCTGCAGGTCCATTTCTCACTCCTCTTCCTCCTGCCCCTTCACCTCTTCCCCTTCTCCTCGCCCTCCCAACCCACCTCCCGCTGTCAAAATCCCCTCACTCTTCCACCAACCTACCCACCGTCCTTCTTCCTCCATGGCCAACATCTGCCTAGGCTCCAATGCCAATAAATACCTTAAGTACCTCCACATTTGTTCTGCCTTCAATAAACATTTAAAAAATGAACTGTCTTTTTACCCTGATCCTAACTTCTCACATTTTCTGTTATCAGGTTTAACTAACGGTTTCCACCCAGGAGTCAGCGCCCTTCCAACTCAGTCACTAATCTGCCCCAATCTCCTATCCGCCACTACAGACCCCAGCTCAGTGGACGCTCTCATTAAAAAAGAGCTAGATTCCACTTTCATGATTGGGCCTTTTCCCGCTCCCCCTTTCAGTATTTTCCGAGTCAGTCTCATTGGCGTTGCAACCAGAAAATACTCAGGAAAGAAAAGACTAATCATCGATCTTTCCTCCCCCCACAATTCACCCATACCTAGCATCAACAGCCTCATTCCTCTAGAGGAATTCTCCCTCATTTATCACAACGTTGACCAAGCCATAGAGCTAATCAAAAAAGTCAGAAAAGGAGCTTGGCCATCAGTAGACATCACTTCAGCCTTTAAAGTCATGCCCATACACCCTGACTTCTGGCACCTCTTTGGCATCCAGTGGCGAAACCAATTTTACTTCGCTGTCCGACTCACCTTCAGTTGCAAAAGCAGTCCCAAAATATTCGACATGCTCTCCGAAGCCATTTGCTGGATCTTACACAACAATTACCAGATCCACCACCTCATCCACCTTCGAGGTGATTTTCTAGTCATCTCCCCCCCAAACACCCCACCCGCAGCCGATCTGTCCACTGTCCTTTTTTTTTAGTTTTCACACACCTAGGGATCCCAATCGCCCAAGAAAAATCTTTGGGCCTCAGTACATGCAAAAATTCCCCAAGAATTTGAAGCTTCCCTCCCCAAAGAAAAACTCGACAGAATCACCCTCATAGCCTCCAACCTGCTGAACCTTCCCACTTGCTCAAAGCGAGAACTCCTCTCCATCCTCGGCCACCTCAACTTCGCCATGCGTATCATTCCCCAAGGCAGACCACTAATTTCCCATCTACTAAACTTAGCCTCTTCCGCCCCTTCCCTCGAAGACCAGATTACCCTTTCCAACCCTTGCCTCGAAGAATTAAAGCTCTGGGTCTCTTTCCTGTCCCAATGGAACGGACACTCTTTTCTATAAAGATTGCCTTCAGCTCTTCACCGATGCTGCCCCTTCTATAGGTTTCGGAGGCTTTTACCGTAACCACTGGTTCGCCTGCCCTTGGCCTTCTGAACTAACAGAAACACCGCCCCATCTATCCTCCTCGGCACTATTTGAACTCTATCCCATTGTAGTAGCTGCTTCCCTTTGGGGGCACGAATGGTCTACCTCATGCATATTTGTCCACTGCAACAATGAGGCCACAGTCCAGTGCATCAACAAGCCCAGTTCCCACTCCCCCGCCATTACGCCCCTTCTCAGACATTTAGTCTGGATTTCTACCTCAAAACAATTCATTCTCACTGCCAAACATATCCCAGGGAAGGATAACACCATTGCTTCTTGTTTTCTGTTTCAGAAATTCAGGACGCTGGCACCAGAAGCCGACCCCCAGCCAACCCCGGTTCCTCCCTATTCATAACTCATATTCCCCTAAACCACCCTTATTTGAGAAATACATCAATTCCATGCTTCTAGCATTGGCCCCCAGAACTCTCCAATCGTACCTCACAGCTTGGAGAGCTTTCAAATCCTTCCACCTCATTGAAGAGTCCTTCCCTTCCCAGATATCTCTCTACTCTCCATTACCTCATACATTTCTCACCTGAATTCTTCCAGGTTTCTCCAAGCGAACTCTATTAAAGGCTACCTCAGCGGTATTCCATTTTTCCCTAGATGCCATGTTCACCTTAACCTTCTTCGGATTCCTAAGGTGTTCAGGTGTTCAGTCCCCTTTCAACCCCTCCATCCACCCCACCATCTCAGATCTCTCTATCCTAGATCACAAAACTGTCATTCTTCATTAAACATAGTAAAACAGACCAACTGAATAGAGGTCACCACGTGTAAATTTTTAAACTACTATGCCCCTCTCAGCCCTACCAAACACTTCGATCCTATCTCTCCTACAGAAGCTCATTTGCTTCCTCCCCATTCGAACCCCTCTTCATAGACGAATCAAACCAACCCATCTCCAGGTTTTGGTTTCAAAAACATCTCAAGTCTGTTCTAGCAAGATCCGGAATCGACGCAGATCGATTTTCGTCCCATTCCTTCAGGATCGGAGCCGCCACCACGGCCGCCAAAAGAGGTCTAGCTCCAAAACAGATCCAAACACTTGGCCGTTGGTCTTCCGAGGCTTTTAAAAATTATATACGCCTCGACCCAGCCTAAATTCTCCAAGCCATGCTGACCCTTTCCAATTCCGTTCCCACATACTATATTTTCACCTCCATCAGATTTTCACCTCCATCACCCCCAAGTAGTTCCATTTCCCGCCTCTCTAGAAATTTCCTCCCACCGTTTTCGTCAGAGGTATTACCATACACTACTCTATTCCCGCCTCCGTTAGAGGCACCCTAACTCATAGTTGTTCATTTTCAGCATCCGTTAGAGGCTTCCACCTCTTTAGCAGTTCAATATCCTGCCTCCGTTAGAGGCTCTCCCACATACTATTTTATTGTCACCTCCGTCGAGGCACCTTACCTCCTGAGTAGTTCCATTTTCCACCTCCGTTAGAGACTCTCCTAACATCTAGTCATTTCTATCCCAACCTCTGCCAGAAGTATTTCTATACACCACTCTATTCCACTCTATCTGGTTCATCAGCTAATCAGTCCCCCTTACCAACTTCCAATCGCCTCATTTCCCTTTCACTATATAAAACCCAGATTTCGTTCCATCCGCATCTCACTTCAAGCATCCCACCTCCTCCGCCGTTATTCAGTTCACATCCCCAGGGGAGCAGTACGGGACTGAGCCGAACTTCGAACCCTTACCCTCACTAGGATTCATACCACTAGGGTTCGGGGTTCGCCGTTCTCCCGAGCTCGCTGCCCTGACAGCACGCCAAAACAGCTAAACTATTTATGAGGAAAGCGTGAACTCTTGAAATCTGATTTGTTAGACAAACACAGAATTTGCAAGATATAAATCTGAATTGCGAGATGTAAATCAGATTTGCTAGACGGTACAATACAGCATTTTGTGATATATAAAGTCAGGATTGTGTGGTGAAAACAAGTTTATATTCCAACTTGTAAACTCTGAATTTTGGAGGAAAACAAAAAGTCAAAACTGCAACATTTAAACTAGGAATTTCGAAGAAGTCCCTACATTTATGATCATTATGTTCGCTTAAAAACATCATGATATTGTTTTGCAAAAAACAAAAACGAAAATAATACAGGTTTGGACACAAGGGGCGGGAAAATGTTGATTTCTGGAAGTGCTACTCCTTTAAAAACACATTATTGTCACAAGCACTGTAACACCGGCCTCAGCTCCACAAAGTCTTTTCTGTGTGCTTTTATGTCTGGAGCTTCTCTCGTTCAGTAGATCCCCGGCTGCTGTCAGCAGTGCAGGATTTTAATGAAGGCCTTGCGGAACTCGATGTTGAAGGTGGTGTAGATGACGGGGTTGACGGCGCTGTTGAGATACCCCAGCCAGGTGACGGCGCTGTAGAGAGACGGAGAGATGCAGCAGCTGCCGCAGTGAGCCTTCAGAACGTGTGTCAGGAAGAAAGGAAGCCAGCAGATGATGAAGACGCCTGCCGAGAACACAAGCAAGAAACACCACGTTAAGAGCAACCCCTGCAGCAGCATTCTGAGCAGTTTTCAGATAACGAAAGGCAGAATTCTGAGTTCATTATTATTTATTTATTATAAATATTTATATCTTATATAACAAACAAGTGAAAACAACTTTAACAACAACGTAGCATCTCCTAAATAAATAAAGGCATGATTGCAGGATTAACTTTGAAACAATTTTCTAGTCATCTGAATGGAAATAAATAAGAAAAATAATAGCAAGTAACACATTGGTTAAACACTACATCGTAAAGCAGAAAAACTGAATATTATTTTCTTGTTAAACACTCCAATAATCTTTATTTTCACCTTCGAAATATCATTTTGTACAGAGTGAAAAGGCGCTTATGAATAATAATGCATTTGTGCAGTGGTTCATCTAAAGTCTAATTATGCTTCTCAAATATGAATATTAAATGTGTATGTGATGAAGTGCTGTTGAAGAAATCCTGAGCATCAGCACTCTTTGAACGCTGCTCGTCCAATCAAATTAAAGGACCGGAGAGATCTGTTGAATAATTAATATTTATTATGTCACACGTGCTGATGCTTAAATATCAAGGCTGAAGGAACAAAGAGACATAAAATGATGTGCGAGTTCAGCAGGAACTAAAACACTGCTCGACTCCAAATGAAGCAACAAACGCTGCTAACTCACAGAAAAACGCTTCCACCTGTGTCAGACTATTTTGTTTCACACTGTTTTTGGTCGACTCTCAGCTGAGTTATTACAACTCTCAAAAAATTATTTTAAAATACTTTTATTTTTTACTTTTTCAATTTAAAGCAATTTTTCTGTGTATTTTTGCTATTTCTGTACCTTCTTAAAGAACAAAATTATGAAATGAATCCTTTTTATTTTAATTAATAATATATATATATATATATATTTTTTTATATATATTATGTAAAATAAAAAGAATTAATTTCCAAAGAATATTGCACTCAGAAAGTTTTTAAAAGTTTATATCTTGCAATCCTATTTCTTTACCTCCAAATTGTGAGTTTTTATCTCAGGATTATTTTTTGTTATTATTTAGAATTTTAACACATTTTTGGTAAATATTTTAAATTAAAATTTTATTTTCATAATTTTGTTGTGTGCTTTAGCAGCTAACTGAAGTAAGTATGAAATATTTAAAAAATATAAAAAAAAATGTTTGTGGTTTTGTTTTTAGTTAATGATAACCCTGATTCACATTCAGCTTGCGCATCACATGCAGACTACATATCTACATATCATAGTTAAAACTGCAGATTTTTGAATGGTTTGTCGAGTGATTTTGACTTAACTCTCTAGCAGTGTCTCTACAGTCACTCACCTAAAACAATGGCCAGCATCTGTGTGGCCTTCCTCTCTTTCTGCTGCGAAAGTCTTCCTCTCGCTCTCTCTTTCGCCGCCGCTCCTTTCTCTCGCTCTGTGTTTTTGTCGCTCCATCCATGGCGTGTGTGTGTGCTCTCCTGCGCCGTGGCCCTGCGAGGGCCGGGGCCCGAGAGTGCTGGACTGGGAGCCACTGCCACTGAAAGAGAGATTTTCGGCCGCCCAGATGCCTGCTGCTGCTGATCTCTGCCCGGATTCAGAAAACACACGGGCTCCACGTCCAGAGAATGAACCACAGCCTCCTTCACCAGAGTCTGTCATAGATAACACACTGATTCACTCACACATACTGATTCACTCACACATTCATACTGATTCACTCTCACACACACACTGATTCACTCACACATGCTGATTCACACATTCATACTGATTCACTCACACACACACACACTGATTCACACATGCTGATTCACTCTCACACACACTGATTCACACATACTGATTCACTCTCACACACACACTGATTCACTCACACATACTGATTCACTCACACATGCTGATTCACACATTCATACTGATTCACACACACACACACTGATTCACTCACACATACTGATTCACTCACACATGCTGATTCACACATTCATACTGATTCACACACACACACACTGATTCACTCACACATGCTGATTCACTCTCACACACACTGATTCACTCACACATGCTGATTCACACATTCATACTGATTCACACACACACACTGATTCACTCACACATACTGATTCACTCACACATGCTGATTCACACATTCATACTGATTCACTCTCACACACACACTGATTCACTCACACATGCTGATTCACTCTCACACACACTGATTCACTCACACATGCTGATTCACACATTCATACTGATTCACACACA
>JAUMHP010000070.1:21107228-21124595 GCA_032361065.1 Enteromius trimaculatus | reverse complement strand
TATATATAAATATGTGTGTGTGTGTGTGTGTGTGTTTTGTTTGTTTGTTTTTTTCCAATCCAATTTTGTACAAAAAAAAATATTATTAAATAGTATCATTTAATATTTTGGGGGGACTCAAGTGATCAAGTAACGAGTCCAAACTAGGGATGCAAAATTTAGAGAAACTTTCCAAAAAAATCCTGGAAATGTTCTGAAATTCTGGTCTACAACTGTACGGTTTTCACTATTAACTAGTTAGTCGTTAGCATGCAGGGCCGTGCACAGACCTTTTGAGGGGCATGTGCTTGAAACTGAAAAAAGGGCCCCATGCATGCAGATTACATTCTGCATGATAAGATATATAGAATGCACAGTGACCTGATGATCCTCACTGTGTTAATACATCATTATTACAGTAAACCATGTTTTTCTGTGTTTATACAGTGGGGAGTATACAATACTAGATTTCTTTTTTTAAATCTAGCCAGCAAACACATAATATAATAGCATCGTAAACTTTAACCTGCCATGCTGTGAGACCATAGGCTATATAACATGATGATGTTAATAAATGACATCATTTAACTTACATGCCTCAGCACATTCAGCAGACAGCCATACAATCAACATAGAAATGTCTTATAATATATTTTACCTAGCTGACAAGGATCAGCTTTGTGTCAAGCTCGAATGCAGTTACACCGCAGCATCTTGGCCAGTGAACGTGTGCAAGTTGTCCATCATTAAAACAACGGCATCACATTAGTCAACACCACACCGCTGTGGTGATGCATTATATCAACCTTTAAAGACATAATAGTGTTTATTTCATAAAGACAAAGTTGCACTTATTCCAAAAACAAGATATTTTACCGTTACGAAGACGTTCATCTGCTTCTGCTCTATGACTCTGACTGACCTGCGCTCAGGGGGCGGAGTTGTGAAGTTTGACTGACAGTTTGAGCGGTTCTAAGAGATACGCTTTTTAATGCCTTAAATATTTGTTAAAAAGACAAACAGATGTAAAGGGCTCTGATTTATTTAAAAAAAAAAAAAAAAAACTTTGTAAAACTGTAATTACAAAAAAGGCATGTGTTCCTGTTAGCATGCATATTATACTGGCAGTTCATTAGTAGTTGAAAAAGCACATATTAACGCATGTCTATATTCTAGATTAATTAAACATAGCTACAACAACTACCTTAGCAACTATCAAGAAACTATCAATATTAGGAGTTTATTGAGGGAAAACTTTAGTGAATACTGCATGTCTTCCTTAATCCGGAGTGATACTAAAAATAGAAATGTTTACAGGTGGAGTTAGTCACTTCTGGTTCATTACACTGGAGATATACGGTCAGGTCAAAACGCACTGCATTGTGTGTTAAAGTATTCTGTATTTGTGGTATAATGTACAATTTGGCAAATGCAGCAGGTACAGAGGGATAAAGAAAATTCACTCATGCATTCAATGTAATATTCTGAAGAAGCAGTAACTCATGATGATCAATAGTCTATTGTGTTTGTAAATCACTTCAAGTCAATAACATGGATCACACTGAAGGAAACCCATTCCTCTCAGAGAATAGAACACAATAACGTTATCTCTGAAAGTCTTCCGGGTGATTCACAGACACTGAGACGTCTGAGAAGTTTCAAAGGTTGTGCAGAATATGAACGACCCACCGTTCAGTCTTCAGAAAGTCAAAAACCACACCGCTTTTCAAAAGGAACAAAAACACAATTTCTGTCGAGATGAGAAATGAATTGGTTGGAAATTAACAAGTGGACCTGAATGAGATGAGCCCGATTTCTCTTTATAGCGTCCTCAGGTACGTTAATGATGTGTCACGCTTTTATATAACGCCAAACTCATCCACGCCGCTGAGAAGCCAAGCACTTTACGAGCAGCTCGACTTTTAATGCATGCTTCCAATTTTCCAGCACATCTCCAGCGCGGGTTTAATGAGGAGCAGCGTTCGCAAAAATTCCCAGCGAGCGTAAAGAGTGTCTGAAACACACTGCAGGATTTATAATTTATAATCTCCTCTGCCACATAATTGCCTGGAGTGCATTTACCAAGATAAATCCAGGTCAAGCCAAGCTCTCCAACATTTTAAATCTGGGACGGGATTTTGTTTGGGCTGAGGGTCAGTGAGTGGACTGAGAGGTTAAAGGTCACCTGTCGATGCTGATGGCACACAGGTTGAGGATGCTGGCGGTGCACATCATGACGTCCAGCGTCAGCAGAATATCACAGTGGATCCGACTGAACCTCCATTCACCAACAACCTGCACACATACAGAAACCAGCTCACTATCGGATCCACGCTCACGGACCAATGAGAAAGCAGGAGACCCTGTGATTGACATGGGAAGTGGCCAATCACAGCTTGTTTTGTTTTCTGAGAATCGTGTTATAGAGTCATAAACGTCATAAAAGTGAGTCTCTGTTGCAACTTGACAAAATAAAAGTTCAGTTTAACTTGAAGAAATTGTGACAAAAATATATTAGACTGCTATTGTACAGTAGAATGCTCATCTCTAATAATAATAATAAAGTAAAAGAGTAATAATTAAAAACATTATTTAAGAAAAGCTAAATAACTTTATTTGAGGAATAGCATACTTTTAGGGAAAAAATAAAATAAACTGAAATTTGGATTTAAATGTTAATGCCTCAAACCTTCATTTGATTACTACCATTTTTAATCATTTATATTAAATACAAAAAATTCTGCATTTATTTCAAAATTAATAAAAAGTAGAATAAATTCAGTACATTATTAAAATTTAATTAAACCATCAAACATAAATTGAGAAAAGTGTACATAAACATAAAACATAATTTGAAAAAAAAAAAACAAAAAAAAACATTCATTTTGCCCTAAAGATAATTAGTTGTTAAATTGGATTAATAAAATTTAACTGAAAATGAAATCTAGAAAAAAAATAGTGTAAACATTAGCCTATATAACTTACATTATTACTAATCCACAAAATCACTCCTAAAAAACAGAATTTGAGAAAAAAAAAAGTAAATAAATTTGGGGAAAATAAGAAGGGATTTCAATGGGCCCTTAAAAATGAAAGTGGTTGTTCCCTTGCATGTGTTTTTGTGATTAATTAAACATGCCTTTGATAGCTGAAGTTTAATTTATCCATTAAACAGAATCCAGAAAAATGTAAATGGAAAAACTAAAATAATAATAAAAAAAAAACAATAATAAAGATCAAGGGAAAAACTGAATTCGTGTAAAAAAAAAAAAAAAAATAGCAAGGCTGCTATTACATTTGATTACCAAATTAACTGACCAATCACAATGTCCACTGACCTCCAGATAGACGCCCCAGGGCATCACCAGCGTGGCCAAGAGCAGGTCCGACACGGCCAGAGACACGATGAGGTAGTTGGTGGTGGTCTGCAGAGCTTTCTCTCTGGACACGGCCACACACACCAGCACATTCCCAAACACCACGCAAAAAATCAGCAACACCAGCAACACGGCGTAGAAGTTATACGGAGGAGACGAGGGAGATGGAGACACCGAGCAGTTCGTCTGCGGGAGAAACGAGGACAGAGACGGAGGGAGAGAAGAAAACACTGTGGAGGGAAGAGACGAAGATGAACCCGGGGTCGGAGAAGCACTGGAGACTGAAGTCATGCTGAGAAGAGGCGTAACGAAGCTCCTCTGGGCACCTGAGAAGACACGCCATTAAAAACATTTACATTTTGTCATTAAACAATGTTGTAATGATAATAATAGGACTTTTCCCATGAACACAAGTTGAAACACAAATGTCCATTTGATCCACTTTATTATTAGTATACAGCCTATATGATAAAACAGGGTCTTAATGGTTATCTAAAACTAAATCCTAAAATAAAAAAATACTACTTTAAATAAAATGCAATAAAATTATTAATTTAATAAAATAAATGAACTTAAATTATATATATACACACACACTGCGTTATTTGTTATTATATATATTGGTTATTACAGTTATTTATTAAT
Organism: Enteromius trimaculatus; assembly: GCA_032361065.1. Classification (NCBI taxonomy): domain Eukaryota; kingdom Metazoa; phylum Chordata; class Actinopteri; order Cypriniformes; family Cyprinidae; genus Enteromius; species Enteromius trimaculatus. Next base: position 21,120,594 of record JAUMHP010000070.1, on the reverse strand, counting down.
CAGCTATTAATATATAAGACAGAAAAAGGTTTATAAATTTAAATAAAACCATAAATAATTATAATAAACATGTTCAACAATGTATTTTTCGATCCTTAAAAATAACATAAAGGTTAATTTGATCCATTTAAATGTAATAAAAAACCAAATTTATTTCAGCTAGTTGCCTAAAAAACACTAATTTATATTTTCTCATTATTATTTAGTGTAAATTATAAGCAAAACTAAATATAACTAAAAATTACTAAAGTTGTCACTAAAAAGAAGACAAAATCTACTTCAAAATATTATAAAAAACAATAATAGTAAATGACACTAAAACAACACTGAGCTAGTCTCTTTTAAATGAAGGAACTGGTTAATTGTAGTAACATGACATGTTTTCTGCATTTAAACCACATTCACACGCACAAACACGATCAGGCCTTCAGTTTATTCATTTCTTGCCAGTTAGCAAGGACTTCAGTGAAAGTGGCGCCCAGCGCAGGAATGACTGAATCAAGAACTTCACTGGAGGGAACGAATGTGAGGCAAAGCCAACACGACTGCTGCTACACGCAGAACAATCACGCATTAGTCACGTAACGTCAACGATTTAAACTAATGGTCTATTGAAACTATTGAATAAGTCACCTTGATTATATTGGATAACAACCTGTGAAGGTTTTTCATGCACTGTTCAGCTCACAGTTCTCTAAAAACTTCAATGTAAAAAAGTTTCAGCTCTTACATGCTCAGAAAATACTGTAGTGTTCAATGTACTGATGAAGTAGTGCGTGGGGTCAGTTTGATCTACATGTGCAAAATACTGGCTAAACTGTTTATTTCCCAGTGAAGTTTGGTAAAAATCTCTCATTCAGGGTCATGAATGTTCATGTAAAGTTATGACACATAGATATGTTTCGGACAGGCTGTATAGAAATTGTTACTGCTTTTATGTTGTGGTCGATTTGATCCACGCTTGATTTTCAAAGTGCTCAAAATACTGGTTTAACTATTTATTTCTTTTTTTAATTTGGTAAATGCTTTTTATCTAGAGTCATGAATATGCATGCAAAATTCTGGAACATAAATTTGTTTTGAAAAGGCTGTACCAAATTTGATGCGATTTTTGTGTTGGTGTCAATGAACCCACACTCAGTATTCAAAGTGCTTAAAATACTGGTTAAACTGTTTATTTCTTCTTGAAATTTAGTGCATATTTTTAATTTAGTGTCATGGATTTGCAAGCAGAGTTTTGCTACATTGATGTGTTTTGAAAGGAAACGAAAGGAGAGATTGTGCAAAAACGTCTGTGTTGGTGTCAAACTGAGCCCCATTAGTTTCTATTCCAGTATCCAAAAAAATCAACACTTTGAAAAACACTAAAGAGTGTAGGGTGAAAACCTATATTGTAGCTTGTCAAACAGTAAAAACTAAATACATTAAAACTTATGTACACAACACAGTTAACAAAAATCTATAAAAACAAAACAAAACAAACATGAAAAGCAATCAGTAACTGTACTGCATTGATTGGTTTTGGACACTGAGCTTAGGGGTGTATTTACTAACCAGAGGGAAAGGACAAGTGTGTTAACATATGATATGATACTATGCATAATATCAGTTATTAGAACTAACAGAACTAATCGTAAGAGCTTCATTTAGGCAGCACAGGTCCATCACAACATTAAGAGGTCGATGTTTCTGAGGGCAACAGTTCATATAAATGAATTATGCAAACGAGGCTGCAGCTGTGCAGCTCTGAACCAGACGCTCCGACCCTGATTAAAGGGAAAGCGTCCTTCTTTCTAAAGGGAATCGGTTCTCATCCTCACGCCCGTTAATCAGGAATCACTCAAGACAATACGCACTGATGAGAGCCCTCGTATCTGTATTTAATCTGAGCGCTGATGAATCTGTCATTACTGAGACAAAAACACTGATCGCTGATGAGCAAATGATGCCTCTGTGATAATTAAGTATTAGTTAATGAATGTTTGCGCTCCCAGAATTAATAGGTCTGTCTGCATTCGATTTTGTGGTAAAATAATTGCTTCCTAATCTAATAATCACCTCTATCTCCTGAAATGTCTGCAGCTGATGATCAGCTTTAATCGCTACGTCTCACAGCCTTCTCGTACAAACATGTCACACTGTACTTGATTAACATAAAGATATGAAGAGATAAATAAGTTATTTTCATGACAATCAAGACCATGTTTGTTACATCACTGCAGTGAATGGGTGCCGTCAGAATGAGAGTCTGATAAAAACATGAGAATAATCCACAGCACTCCAGTCCATAAATTAACATCTGAAGAAGACAGAAGATCAAACTAATCCATAATAACTCTTCCTCCTGAAAAAGCCTATCTTCTGTTGTCTCTCACATCAAAATCCAGACACATATTTGTAAAGAGCTGTTTTGTAAACGTAAGAGTTATTATGGATCATTAAAACATCTCAATGCTGGATTAGTTTGATCTTCTGTCTACTCCAGATGTTAACTGATGGACTGGAGCGCTGTGGATTATTCTGATGTCTTTATCAGACTCTCATTCTGACGGCACCCATTTCTCCAGATCTGATGAAGAAACAAACTCCTCCTAATTTTTGATGTCTTGCAAATGAGCACTTTTTCATTTTGGGGTGAGTTGAAGTACATCCATTTCACTTCCACTTCATGACAGCAAATGGTCAGAACACGGTTTTATCCAGGAACAGATAGGGTGGTGAAGAATGTCATTACATTTGCATGGAATATAAAGACATATTTTCATGATCCTAATGCAATATGAACATGACAGGCTTCGTGAGATTGCCTCCATCAGGGTTTGAGCGTTTCGTTGCTCGAGGCCCGTGTGGAGCTCAGATGAATCTTTTACGGTGGCCAGTAATAAGGATCATCTGCTGCAGAGGAATGTGTCGCTCGTTTTCAATGCCTCTGCGGCTTCATTAACCAGATTCAGATCCATATTTTCAGAGTTCTCTTGAACAACAAGAGTTTAATAGATACATGACTACATGCATGTGTTACTGTATAAAATGTAAGACACATAATGAGTCCTGAATTAGAAGCACAGATAAAAAATAACCCAGCATTTGCTCGGAGCTGTGTGACAGATTATTGCATGCATAAATGCAAGTACAGCAGAAGTGAGTGAGCACACAATAGCAATCCTGGCAGCCTCGTGCATTGAAAATGAGCAATTTTTCAAGCAATGCACTGTTTGCATTTAATGCGATGGGCTTTGTTTTGTTGTCAGGTGACGACTCATTTGATCAGGGCCGCAGGGACCAGGATAAACCCATACAAATCTACAAATGTTATTAGAGCATCAGACAAGTGATCAAGAGCCAAAGAAAAAAGCGTTTTCTTTTTGCTTTTAGGCAATTTGCAAAATGTTACAACCATGACTGCAAACGGAGACTGTGGAAAAAGAGATATAAATCCTGAACAAAAGGGGATTTCAGCCTGAAAGAAATGTTTAAAAGAGGAATGCTATGGGGTCCAACTGGAAAATTCGCTAATTCTATGTGGTTAATCAATTGTAATTCATTCTCCTGTGAATCTTTGCAGATTTTCTTCTTCCATTACGCTCCAGATGCTCAATGGAGACACGAGTTTAACTTTGGTTAGTAATGAAAACCTTTATATTAAATTATACACATTTAAAGAGGAATCATTAGTGATCTCAAGCTTTTGGGCATCACCTAAAATAATTTTTCTTTGACTTGAAATAATTGATGTGAATAATAATTCATATGTTTACCATTAATAATGAAAGAAACCCAGAGAAACAAACACTATACAGGACAATGCTTGGAGATATTAGTGCAGCCTGGGGCAAGTTGTCACTTTGTGTGTGTGTGTGTTTTAAACTTTAGTATTACTCAATGATTTTATTTATACAGTTTACATAAACTAAACTAAATCCCAATATCAGAGAATATTTTTCATGTATATGGGGTTACTGCTACATTGTAAGGTATAAACATCTATAAAACAAAAACCTAAGTCAAAGTCTAAATGTAAAGGTTATACAGATCAAAACCATTGTTTTGATTTATTGATTTTATAATTAATCCACTGACTGAAATTACAGCACATATGTGACAACTTGCCCCGAGCTGTCAATGATAAAAAAAAAAAAATACTCAGTTCAAATGGTATCCATTCAACTCTGCCTTCATAATGTCATGTCTTAATGTACCTCAAACATATAACAGCTACTAAATGCTCATTTGAAGGAACGACCACAATGCAATACATCTCTTTTAAAAAAGTACAAATTATTAAGATACAGACCTTGTGACAACTAGCCCCGGACTCAAAACGCAACAACAGCAGCAGCAGCAAAGTGTTTAGAACGAATGTGGAAAAGTGACTTACTGTCATTCAGCAAGAGCTTCACACGCATCTCAACAGTCCTACAACGGAACAACAGAACTATTATTTCATATTAATGGAGAATCAGAATAAAGATGTGATTGAGGAGCTGCAGAAGATTGCCCGATCTCCTCTCATTTTCGATGTCTCTGTTCCTCACAGGCGCGCGTCTCCTCCTCCTCAGACGCTCCTGCTCATTATTCGTCTGATTTATCATATTCGTTTACCTTAACAGTTATTATGGCCATAAAATAAACACGGCTACAATAAAGCGCGCTAATAGCCATAATAACTCACGCAGCTTATTCGCCTCATGGCGGGACGAGCGGCTGATAAAACTAACAGCGTTTCTTTATTTGCTCAGAATGTCAGTTTAAATCAAAAGAAAACGTTTTAATTTTGTTTGTTTTAAATGTTATTGAACGAGCAGTGGTGGAGACACCTGACCGCGCAATTTAAATAAACGCGCCAAATTGCTTTCCAACCGAATAAACGGTCATTCGAAGAATACAGATTTGAAAGACGAATAAAATGTTGTACAGATACCTGGAGGTATAATACAGGTATAGAAAAGCGGGTGCATAATACTACTTTATGTTTAACTTTAATAACTGAAAAGAAATTATATATTTTTCGTTCCAGATATAACTCATGTCATTTCTTCACAAGGAAGGACTAACAGCTGATAAAAACTAACAGCGTTTATTTATTGTCTGTTTAAAGTAATATAATGCGTTTAGGTTTTGTTTGTTCTAAATGTTGGATTTGTGGGAGTCGTTGAGAAGTGCCGCGCAATTTAAATGAACGCGCCAAATTGCTTTGCAACCGAAAAAAACGGACACTAGAAGTATACCGATTTGAAAAACGGATAAAATACAGATAGCTGAATATAAAGAAAAACAGTAAGTTACACGGATATGTAATGACAGGGAAAGGGGATGCATACTTTATGTATAACTTTAATTAAAAAGAGTTCATATTTTTTCCAGGTATCAAATGAGTGAGAGAGGTGGAAGCACATGCTGATACAGGTGAGCTTATGTAATTCATAAACAAAACAGATTAAGATGATCAAAAAGATGGAACACTTGAGTGAAGGACAAGATAATAGTTCAGCAAAAACAGTAAGTGGGAGGACAAAAACTCAATCCACTGTTAATCTGGAAAAACATGAAGACAAATGGTGATTAGTTGGTCGTGACCTGAGACCAAGTAAAAGACAGATTTCTTTAATGAGGGATAGAAGTTAGAGAAACATCTCTCTCTATATATATATATATGTATATAAAATGACTCAATTGACTCAAGGACAGTATATTCTCTACAAATTCAGAATTCTCTTTGATGAATCCCTGCTGAAATATAAAACTGACTAATGAGGAGGGGTTTGCTGGGACAGACGCCAAAATAGTTAAGATGGTTTAGATGAATGGTTTTAGACAACGGTCAGCTGGTTTAAATCTATATCAGCAACCAACTATTTCCACCTGCAAATCAGGTATTAGGGTTTCAAATTATCGGATTAATTATTAGAAACATGCTAAAATCATAAGAAAAATAGCTTACAGTTAATACAGACAGACGGCACTGTTTTTTCAGAAAATAACATTTGTGTAACTATTTTCAAACTTTATTATGCCAATGCTTCAAATGAGAACTTCAAAATAATAATTTCATTTAAAAAACAAAACATCAAAACTGAGACACACGTTAAAGAGAATCTGAAATAAAAACCGTAAACATCAAAACAACATTAAAACTGCAAGAGTTCACCTATCATGAACACATTTCCTACAAATACATACAATCCATATTTTTTTTACAGCAGTATTTATTTCATGTGCTTTTTTCTTAAATATGGTTGTTTGAATATTCAAAAAGCTCAAAACCAAAGTAATATTATTGTAATATTCCACAGGCCACACCTACAGATGTTAAAACACTTCTGCCTCAAGCAAAGCAACGATGGCAATAAATGTAAATATAGATCAGCTAATCAATAATTGACCATATATGTAAACAACAAACATATTAAATGAGTATGTTTTGCATAAGTCAGATCCAAAAGAGACCTCAGGTTCAGGTCTTTAGTAATTAATATTTAACAGCTTCATAAACAGCTTTTGAATTGCTGGTAAAGCGGGTCATGAATATGGATCAGAGTCTTTTATCTCCGGGTTGGTGGTTGGTATCTGACATTAGTCTGCTTTGCAACATCAAAACAAAGACTTGTGACGGATACAGGCCAATAGATTTCAACAGCAGAAATGGAAATATAGAAATTACTCATTCACATGTCCCTCTAAACCTGTGCGATGCTCTTCTGTGGATCACAAAAGATGGCAAAAACAAAAAAAAGAGAAGGTCAAACAGGTTTGGAATGACATGAGTGTGAGTAAATGATCAAACAGCTCCTCTAAGACGGCTAAGATCTCCTCAGGTCAAGGCTGGGAATCGATGGATGTGTTCTTCACTTATTCTCGCTCTTAAGGGACGACAGTGTAGGGCTGGTACGGTAGCAGCTTCTGCCTGTCATTGATGGCGAAAATCCAGGTAGGTTTCACAAAGCTCAGATTGCCATTTTCCATCAAGGCCTGTAAAAAAGACAGGAACAGGCAGCAAAAGAAGATGAAAAGGAAGTAAAGACCTTGAGACATTAAAGAGTGCCAAGAGCTGGAGGCTCAGAGTTTGCATTACTACTTCAGCCCTGCCAAAGAACATCACACGTATGACTCGGGATGAACAGAACCAGATCTACCTGGGAGACTTTGTCAAAGCCTTTCAAACGTAGAGTTTATTAAAAGCAGAACTACATGAAAAAGCCTGCAACTTGAAACAGCGAGGACAGAATTTCTCACAAAGCCTGACTAATGCTTAAAAGACAGGTGTTCGGGCCAAAAGACAAAGGCCTTGGTAAAAAAATTATTTGCCAATACTGATTCTTTAAATCGTTTTATAGAGTTACAGGCCACCTACAGTAGAAAAATCTATATTCATCATCGTCTTCCTAGAGACATTTCTGGGTTTCTGCAGGATTTTTAAGCTCAAAAGACTTTTCAAAACCTGCAGAAATAAAACGAATACCATACGATCAGGGTAGGGCAGTGTTTATAATACCATTAAACAGTAAAACGACTGTAAAAAGCATGATTTACAGAAACATGTTTAAGATACAAGTTTTTAGAACAGCAAAATGTTTTATAAAATGACCAACTTCACATTTCAGCCTTTTTTAAGAAAATGAATGAGTAAAAAACACTAATTATCAATAAGTGATACATTTAATTATTAATAAAATTATAAATCAATAAATTGTAATATTAATTAAATAAACAGAGTTTCGATTTTTATAATGCATTATCGTATCGATCTACCAATTAACATTTAACAGTTCTGCATGTAAAAACCAGTAGACTTTTGCATTGATCTAAACAAAAGCAGCAGACAGGCTTATTGAAAATGCACATTCATTCTCTGCCAAAGGTGGCACTTTCGCAGCCTTTTGAAATACAACCATAAAAATTCAGCCATATTGGAATTTTGTTCTTTCTGTCACCCTTTTTGGCACAACTGAAAGGGTTCATGTGATGCAATTCATGTTTTCCTTTTTCTTTGGAGTATTAAAGCTGTTAGAGCATAGATAAGATCCTTGTAGATGCAAATATTTAAAGTTGTGATTTCCTTTATAAAAGTTATGACTTGACCACACCCTCCTAAAATGACTGGTTTCCAGAAAGAAAGAAGGCGGAGCTATTATTGTGTCTGTAGTGTTAAAAAAAAAATCCACTTTCTCTACTATACTGATTATTATAGGATGATCCGTTCTTAAAAACTTTAGTGCTTGCAAACAAGATTTAGAATCTGTGCACACTAAAAAAACAACAATGATGCTAATTTTCTATTTGCTCCAGTGCTAAAAGCTTTAGCCGTTAAGATTAAACTTTGTCTAGGTATGCACTTGTCAAAATGTTTTGAACCAATCAGTACTCCTGCAGCCACCTGACTGTCTGACGTTCATCCATCTGTATACTCAGACACATGAGTTGGCAAGCTGTGCCGTATATCCAGGAATTCCTGTTGTATTTGGAAAATAATGAGGTTTTTTTAACCATGAACCACATACACATCATATGACCCCTTTAAGACGTTTCATGACATTAAATGTGATACAGCTGAATCTTAAGGACCCACGGGAACCCTGCTGTATGTAATATACCACCTACAAAGCTGAAAAAGAAGACGCATTACTCACATCCTCAAACGATTCGTCCCATCCCTCACTGGTGACGACAAACTGAACCTTCTCACTCATGTAGTCTTCGACAGCTCTGAGGAATCAAACAGATCACATCATTTCATCGGTCACGCTCCACCTACAGCCTCTCGAAGGCCTGTCGACGCTAATGCCATTCATCTGAAGTGCTTCACGCTCTCTCGCTTATCTGTGCCCGTACCCGTTGAAGGCGATGATGTAGCGTTGAAGTTGCCTCTTCTGGTTGTCAGGGAACTTGCCATAAAGATAAAAGCGTTTTCCTGTCAGGAAGTCTGATGGAGAAAAAAAATGAAGATGATTTAATAAATGAAATACTTGAGATCCAAGTGAAGATGAAGTGGAGAGGCGTCAGACCTGGTAGTTCAGGGATGGCTTTATCCTCCTCTTCCTCAGCATCCGTGTTCTCATCAGTAGACCCAGCGTACAGATCTTCATCTTTCACTTGAACTGTTGCCTTTTCCTTCGCTGCTTTCTTCCTCCTGCTCTCCATTTCCACCCTAACACAGCCCAAGATAAACACCGGAGAATTAGGCTTCTGGAAAACAATGAGCTTCTTGACGTTCATGTTTTAATCGGTTGCAGTTGATTATAATGCAAAATCAAATTGGCCAAAATATTTAGTGAAAAAGCATACAAAGGCCCTGGCCAATGCAATTTTGTTTATTAAATATTTGGCATACACTACCAGCTAGATGAATTAGTTTTTTTTTTTTTAAGAATGAATAATTTTATTCAAGCAAGGACACATTAAAATTATCAAAAGTAATAGAAATGTTTTTAACATTACTATTATTATTAGTTACTTTCTAGTTATCAAAATAATCCTGGAAAAAGAAAACGAAAAAATGAGTATATTATTATGATATCTGAAGATCATGTAATAATGCTGAAAATACAGCTGAACATCACTGAAACAAATATATAATTTTAAAATAAATTCACATTAAAAACGTTATTTTGAATTGTAATAATATTTAACTTTTTTTTGCATTTTTTGACTAACTAAACAGACCTGGAGAGACCTATAAAAAAAAAAAAAAGAATGGCAGTATGTAAAACGTAATGATAGTACAGTTTTGTGTAATTTCTCAAAGACAGGAAAAATTCCTGGCTTTAAAAACAGTCCTGGATTGCACTGTATCTGGTTAACATGATCTGAACCTTCATGCAGGTTTGCACTTTGACCCTGATCAATAACTTCTTTAGCTGCCTTTAGACATTATTCAAGAGCCTAGAGACAAACTAGGAAAGGAGAACAAAGACGGAACGATTACCAGCTTTATGAGAATGTCAATCACATGCTATAATGGTTTATTTAGAAAGCAACATGTCTTACCTGTTCAGCTCATCTTCAGTGTCCATGCCAGACCCCTCGTCCTCTGAGAGTGGATATAAAACACATAAAACAAACAAGTCATCATTTGACATTTATTTCAGAGTTTCATTCTGACAGTGTAAAAATACGTAACGATGAAATATATTTAAAAAAGCATAATATAAAAAAATCAATTAGTGCTGTCAAATGATTAATCTAAAATAAAATATTTGTTTACATAATTTATGTTCGTACTGTGTATATTTATTATATATATAGAGATATATAAATACACATGCATATATATACACACATTTAAGAAAATTCTGTTATTTTATACATTAAATTCATTAATTTTAAAAACAAAATATTTAAGATGAGATTAATCTTTTGACAGCATAACTCCCTTTAATGGCAAGGTTATTATAGTTGATAAATAAGAAAAAATATTCATAAGTTGAAATACTTAAAAAATGGCAAATTAAACTCAAATTACTCATTAAAATAATTGCATTTTTGTTTATTTCTGCTTATTAAAAAAACAAATAAAAACTAGAGAAAAAAATTAATATGAACAAAAAATTAAATGAATAAAAATATTTTTTAAATTCAAACAGAAAAAAATATGAATTGCTAATATTAATAAAAACAATAATACTAAAATAACATCAGCACTCTCTTTTTTTTCTGTTGTTTGATTTACCTTTAATACTTTCTTGTAGTAGTAATGTTTATTACATAAAAACACTATGATAAAGACACTCGAAAAGTACTTTAAAATAAAAACACTTGACTACTGTCCTCCTCTGGGTATGAACGCTAGATCTACATCTCCAGCTGTTGACACATCTCTATTACTGCACAGAATGCCGTTCAGCCAATAAACAATGGTTCCCTGTTTTCCTCTCAATGGTTTTGAGTTGCATGAACACATCCAGGAGAGCGAGCTTTGCTCTTCCAGCCCCTCAATTTACATAGAAATGAGAAACATGCCCAAGTCTCGTCTGTGCGAATGCTGCGGGCCAGTGCCTCGAGCACTTCCAGCCTCTCCAGTCTAACTGCTCTCTCTTTTTTACTTCCCCCTGATTGATTGGAGCGCTGCTTTACACGCACTTTATTAACCCAGCCTCTCCTGTCCTCCCTCGTAATCGAGCCGGAGTGAAGGGACCCCCCGGCAAACGGGTTGACATGCTAAAGATTTGTGGTGAGGGCCTGAGGCTAACCTGTTGTGGCATGATCAGCTTCTGAAGGTGACGAAGACGACGAGATCAATAAATCTTTCAAAATGTCCTTTAATAATATTGATTTTGATCATTGTTGCGTTATCTTCATCATGGCTGTCACGCTTTACATGCATAGATTCAGCTTAAGCTGTAAATGCACAAGGTCATGCAAACACTCAAAGGCCACTCATTTATCAGAAGGAAAGGTCACCAACGGTTTAAGAAAAACAAAATCGACAAGCTTCGCATGTAAATGAGTTTTTGTTTAATGCCATGTATATGTGTCTGCTAAAATTTCCTTATTTGAAAAGAACAATTTTAATTAAACGAAATAAGGCTGAAAAATATAAATATATGAATATAAAGCACCTTAAAATGTAAACGAAAATTACTACTTTAACATATATAATAATTGCATTGGATGGAAAAATAACTTAAATGTAAAAGAAAATGACAGATGCTGCTTTAGCAGCTAATTACAATATAACAGTTTTAGTTTAGTTTTGAAATAAGTAATTTTTATAAATAGAAATATATATATTTATATATAATTTTAAATGACAAAGATATTAAAATAACTTATTAAACTAATTAGTTTATAAAAGCTGAAACATTCTAAACATTGGATGAAAATAGTTATTTTAGTACTTGTAATATTATTTATAAAGCAAGCTAAAAATAAAAAAATAACTAAAATGGCAAAAAGATCAAATTGCGTAAAACTAAAACTATATTTAACTAACTAATGCAACAATAACAAAACTTGTATTCATAAATCAATATTAATATATTTATAAAGTAATACAAATTAAAAAACAAATATTGAAACTAAAATTTAATTAGACATTTAAGCCAATTCAAAACATGATTAAATTCTATAAAAGTATTGAAGTAAATAAAAACAAACTTGTGTAAAGTTCTAGTGAGCTATAACTCACAAACAGCTGCTGATTTAGAAGAGCTTAAAAATGAACAAAAGTGAATAAAGAAACCAAAAACAAAGAGAGTTCATTTTACGCTGATGGGGCCACTGAATAATAAATGACAAATTAATGAAGAAATTCAATTTGCAACTCCATTACTTTCATATTCATGTGCATGTGTGATATCCAGAGAGTTATGACTGCACTCGACTCTCATCCAATCAGAAGCTCTCTTGGATAATATATTACTAGATGTTCTCAGTAAAAGATGAGCTAGCAAACACCTTTCTATTCCGTGTCTTTACCTGGATCTTCAGCATCTGTTGACCCTCCGTACTCCTCCTCCTCTTCCTTAACTCTCTGCTTCTTCGGGGTCGTCTGTCTCTTTTCTGGTGTTTTCTAGGGAAGCACGAGAAAATCAATGCTAATGCGATCATTTTCACATTAATGTCCCTCGTGCGTTTCCTGTGCGAGGCAATGCGTGTCAGGAAGTCAGCAAATCTGAGGACGTCGTCTCTATGGCAACAACACGCTGCACCAAGGTTATGAAGGTTTTTTTTATTCACGAAGGAAGATTATGAAAATCAGTTTGGCATGTTTCCTGAGAGGACTAAAACTTTAACGATAGACGAAGCAGTTACCGCTTTCTGTGTTTCCTCCTCGCTCTCGTCCTCTTCTGCTTCGCTCTCTGAACTGGACTCGGCTCCATCCATGAGGTACCTGGAAAACAGCGAGAAGCAGAGACTGAGTATGACCGGAAGTAAATGAGGATGTCCGAACATGAAGAGTGTTTTGATGAAGATCCCAGGAACAGGATTGAGACCGTAAACCCTCAGGAAGAATCACACACACACACACACACATCCGTGACCCGTCATCAGCAGCACAGGTATACACAGGTATATTTAAACATTACACTTTTAGGGGTCAAAATGATCAATGCTCTTGGAAGTCAAAAATCATTAGGATATTAAGTAAAGATCCTGTTCCATGAAGATATTCTGTACACATCATACTGTAAATATATTATGCTTTTAAAAGACAACTTTAAAGGAGATTTTTGCAGCCTCAGATTCCAGATTTTCAAATAGTTGCATCTCAAGACAGATATCAATGGAAAGATTATTAAAATCTCAAATTCAGAACATTCACCTTGAGCTTGGTTTTGTGGTCCAGGGTCACATGAGACGCACATTATAGACATTTTTGTTTGTGTACTTTTCCATTAAATGGAGGAAAAAAAAAAAAAAATTATAT
>JAUMHP010000070.1:21071229-21105634 GCA_032361065.1 Enteromius trimaculatus | reverse complement strand
CATTTAAAATACTGAAATATACAATATACAAAAAAACATGGGTACAAAAACACTGTACAAATATTTTTGGTTTTTTATTCTATTGTTTGTTCAGTTTTCATTAAGTTGTGCCAGCATAGCAACACTTATAATATTAACAACAATATTTACCATCAATGCCAGTATATATCTTTCCATCATGAAAAATAAAATATTCCCCTCAGAACCACTGAATATCTGACACAGCCAGTCTAGTGAATGAATAAAGGCACTCGTTTACTGAATGGACTGAGTCATGGCTGTTTAGTTTGTGTCATCTTCAGCTTTATCTTAAGCCCCGTCACAGAAAGAGTAACACAAATACTGGTGAACGAACGCCACACTGATTTAATGAAAGCAGAAATCTCACAAAACATCATGATCCGCCACAAATAACCCCGATGATCAGCTCTTTACTCTCAAAGACACTCAAGAGAGACTTCAGTCATCCGATCATTCATTATTCAGAGCTCTTTTTGCTTCACACGCACTTTAAAGGAACTGCTATAGCAGCCTCTGCGTGACACTAAAGCAGGGTCAGATCTGTCTGGAGGGTTATGGTCTAGATCAGAGTCTTGCTCTATGAAATACATTCAATCACCCGGAGCTCACACTTCTTCACAATAACTGTCAGAAACACACGGGAGCTTCAGTCCAGAAGTCAGAACTGCATGTAAATAACTGTTAGTTTAATATTATTCATATAATTTCATTATATTTAAAACATTCTGTCTCGCTTTAATCTATTCTGATTTCAGTTTTAATAATTTTTCTGTGCCTGTTTTAATATTTCTGCTTAGCTTTTAATTTCTAATGTTGTAGTGCTTTTCTCATTTGCATTAGTTTTATTTTTTTTTATATTTCTATTTAGATTTATTTCATTTTACATGCTTGGTCACTTTTTATTAGCATTTGTTTTTTACACTTTCCTTCAACTTTTATAATTTGATTTCTGTTTTAATAGTCTGGTTGTGCTTTAGTCATTTATTTCTTATATATCTATTTATCTTTCATTTTTGTTTGTTTAAGTAATTTTTATATTTGTCATTTTCTGGATTATTTTTGTTTTTATATTTATAGTTAGCTTTTTTTATTTCATTTGAACTTATTTAGCTTTACTTTTTTTATTAGTTTGTTTTAGTAATTTTATCAGTTTTGGGTTTTCTTTTTTTTATTTCCTATTTAGTAATTTTAGCACTTTATTGTAAACCTTTAATTCAGTTAGTTTTTCAATTAGCTTTTATTCTTTAATTCAGCTTATGTTCTGTTTTAGTTTAGTATCGCACCACTGAACTACATTATGTTATAAAACTCTTCCCATGATCCTCAGGATGAGTAATGACAGAACAGTTGTTGCTCACCTTTTGAAGGAAATCTTCTGTTTTGTCTTGTGGCAGTCCATCACCCACTCCTTCCTGACGATGACGCCTCCGGCAGCTTTCACCTGACTGTATTTGGGTGTGTTGGAGAACGCACAGCTGCAGGAGAGAGACAAAAGCTCTGAACAAACAGGAACACTAAACTAGTGCTCAACTCATATATCCTCTGTGCAAAATTTAACCTTCATTTGGGCAATTTTTATTATTAACATACGTTTCTTAAATACATACTTGCATGTCTTTGTATTTATACATACAGAATAAATATACACACGTGTTACATAACCAAAAGCTTTTCTTATGGATGCAATTAATCACGATTTTTGGGTTTGACAGCCCTAGCTTGTATAAAAAAATAATTGCAGTAGAAATATTTTAAGTGATTGTAAATTACTATTATTAAAGCAGTTGTATAGTCAGTTTTAATCTTAAGTATTAAAGTAATATAACCACAAACAATATTGAACTGGGAATCCAAACAAATCACAACCCTAGAGACATCTACAGATAACGAGCTCTTTACATGAGGTGTGTGGAGTCTGGGGTCCAGTCGGGCCGGTACCGGCCTCCCATGGCCAGCGCTTTGTCCCGCAGCTCTCCTCGGAAGGGGTTCTGGAAGCCGCTCAGAACAAACACCACTCCCTCCATGATGCGATTGAAAGGCACCGGTTCTACTGACTTGGCTTTAGGTTTGGGTTTGGGTTCTGGCTTGGCTTTTGGACTCCCTCGCTTGTCTGATGTCTTCTGGGCTGGAGAAACTGCAAAAAAAAAGCAGCACGATAATTCAGTCGCGTCTACGTTAAGAAATGAAGCTTTAAAAAGCTAAAACTGCAAAACAATAACATTACTTCACAATGGATGTGAATGGGTGCCGCCAGAATGAGAGTCTGATAAAAAACATCCACAGCACTCCAGTCAATCAGTTAACATCTGGAGAAGACAGAAGATCAAACTAATCCAGCATTAACTCAAACACAAGTCTATAACCCATAATAACTCTTCCTGCAGTGAAGAAGTGTTCTGGTCTGAATCAGGAGAGAAATCTGATCAGCATCTCTAAACTAATCACCGGAGGAAGAGTTATTATGGATCATAGACTCATATTAGAGGTCTTTACAAAGGTTAACTGATTATTCTGATGTTTTTATCAGACTCTCATTCTGACGGCACCCATCCACATCCATTGCTGAGACATTTCTCCAGATCTAAACAGTTTTGTCAATCTTCAAAATGTTTTGCAGTGAATCTGGAATGACTGGAAGAACATTCAGCTCTTAAAACCTTATTTCAATTATTCTAATTATTTTAATCCCAGGTCGCTCCCAGTTTCTGAGAACCGCTGGCTTCGAGTGTTCAGTGAATATGAATGCATTTCTTCACGTACCGCTGCTGACAGCAGTTCTTGCTTTAGCTTTCGGTGTGGCAGTGTTCGGTTCAGAAGGAGCAGAGGAACTAGGCTTTTTGGGCGGCGGACCGGCAGCTTCCAGACGCTCTTTACTGAACTCAAACTTCCTCTTCACAGGAGCCTATGAGCAAAACAACCACACACACAGTCACAGAGCTTCTTTTAAGATACTGTAGGGCTCGACAGGTCCATCATCCACTCAACCGTATGTTTGTGTGCACAGAACAACGTCGTACAGGTTTGGAGCGAGTCTTTTTGTTTCTTAATATTCAAACACGTAATAGTTTGTACAGGAAGCATGAGAGCCTATGACCTCCGCGTCTTCATCACAGATCTTGCTGAGGCTCACAGTTTCTCAGTTCCAATTATAATAGAACACCAGGATGCTATAAAAGGTCAATAATCCATTGCAAGTGACTACAAAATATCTGCTGTTTCAGCACAAACCCACCAGCATCAGGTGCTCAGCCCTGGGTCGCGTCGGGGAGATGATTTATGGTCAGAACGCTGGAGCTAATTTAATAAGGAAGTTAAATGAGCTCCTTATTAGACAGAGGACAGGAATATGGTTATACTGGGACAATTCACCAGCTCAATTCCCTAATACAGAAACGCTAGGGAGAGATGGAGCCCAGGACACTTATTAACAAATACTTTACTGTCAGAGGCTTGGGGTAAGATTTAACTGATCACAAAATACAGTAATAATTGCTAAATATTATTGTGATTCCACACACCTGATTCTCTGTATACAGTGTAATTTATTTCTGTGATGTTCAGCATCATTCCCCCGTCTTCAGTGTCACATGATCTTATACTGATTTACTGCTCAACACACTTTCTGATTACTAGCAGTGTTGGAAATAGCACAATATTTTGGTAGAAACTGTGATGCATTTTCTTTTCCAGAATTCACAGATTAATAGAAAGTTCAAAAGAACAGGATTTTTTGGAAACTGAAATCTTTTGTTACATTATAAATGTCTTCAATGTCACTTTTGATGAATTTAACGCATCCTTGATGAATAAAAGTACTAATTCTTTCATTTCTTGAAAGGTAAGCACAGGTACCTGTTGTGAGGTGCTGGGAGACGTCTGTGCGGTCGCACCTTCAGATTTCAGAGCCGCAGCGGCGTAACTCAGTCTGTCGTTCTGAGGAGACACTGCAGAGGAATTAAATGAGTCTAGATTAATTACATTTACACACAAGAACTCAGGAAGGCAGGAAATCAGATCAACTTTTGACAGTAACAGTATTGTATCTTATCAGTATCCTTTTCCGAATGAATGGATCATTTTAGACCATGTGCACAAAATACACCAGAAAAATGTTTGAAAAGTTAAAAAATATCAATACAAAATGTTCCATCATGTAGTTGTTTTTCATAAAATAAAACAAGATTTTAAAAGTTTCATACATGCCTTAGCTTTAAAGCACTTTCAAAATGACAAAGCAAAAAAAAATATGTTTCCAATTTTCCACATAATGTCTAATTTACAAAATTTTAATTTTTCACAAAATCTGTGATTTTTTGTGTGTGTCTGGTTTGATGCCACAAAATAGTAGTAATCTGGCTCAAATTCAGACAGGAATCATGTGTTTGTGTGTTTTTCTGCTGGTTAAGGAATAGCACAAGACTTCTTCACCACACAGACGATCATCACAAACTAAACGCATCTTATTTTGTGAGAAAGTTGAACGTGCTCCAGCAAAACAGACGCTATTTCTGAAAAGAGCAGCTCAATATCAGTAAGAAACGAGTGTTGGATTTAATACAGCAAATATGATGCAGGGCTCTGTGATTATGATCGGTTAACCTCACGCGTGGATTCATTATAAACAGTGTGCATTAATACTGTAACCCTCGTCACCCTTGAGTCCTGTGCTGGGTTTAGCGGCGCTGTCTCTGCTGAAGAACAGGCTTCCCGGCTGGATGTTAGAGCCAGAGGAGGGTGACTCCTCTTTGACTCTGAACTGACCTAGTTTAGTGAGTTTCTGTCAGGAGAGAGTGAACAGATCTGTCAGAGCTCAAGGTGTTAAACAGCAGGATGTCCGAGGAGCAGCACTCACTGGAGGAGTCGAGGCGGGAACATCACTAGGGTCCGGAGGAGAGTGCAGCTTGATGAAGGCGACTCCATACGCTATGGACTGCACACAAACACAAGACTCCGTCACACACACACACACGCACTCTAGTGTGCTTTATACGGGTCTGGAGAGTGAATGTTCACCTTGCTGTACGGCTGGCTGCACACGATCTTCACACAGTCCCACTTCTCCTGCGCCGTGGCCTTCACCAGCTGACCGGGCCCGAAGAAACGCACCCGGTTGGTGTTTGTGCCGTTACGGCTCTCTGTGGGCGACATGAAGGACGACGTGACCAGCAGAACCTACAACAGCAGGAAGATGCATTAACAGCACTGAAAACGAGATTTAATCAGAATTTACTGTAAAAGCTGTGTATGTGAAAACAAATGTGACTTGAAACTAATCTGGATTGTAAACTAATTAATTCAGCAAAAGCTCTTTAAACGTGTCTGCGCTGCTAAAGTGTGTAACTTTAAGACGCACCTGAAAGTCTTGGTCTTTGACTGACGTGGAGTGTCCAACAAGGACCTCAATGAAAGCAGAGCCTTCATTTCCAATGTCTATGCTGTGGATTTGCTCTTCCTTTTCCAGCTGGAGAAACACGGTTAACATTTCATTTAAAGAAATCAGGGATAAAGTTCATAAAAGGGCAAGTGGCATCCTGTTACCATTTAGCAAATAAAAATGATTATATATTAAACACTCATTTTAACTAATTGATAGAAATTGTATATATAACATTTCTAAAAACATGTTACAAAAAATTCCATATAAATAAAGAAAAGTAAAATAGTCATACCTGAAGAATGACTGAGACTTGCTTCTCTCCAGGTCTTGCAGCTTTCCACTTCCTGTACGTGTCTGAGCTCAGGAGATTGTTTGCTTTGTGAGTCTGCGCAGAAGAAACAATTCCTTCATCATCAATACACAACACAAACACACCGAGCGCTCACGATTGTCTCTCATCTCAGTCTATTAAAACACAAACGCGTGACTTACACTGTCCTCAGTGCTGCATGACACCACATGCTTGAGCTTGATTTCAGGCATGTTGCTCAGATTACGCTCGTCTCTGGTCTCATAAAACCTGAAAACATCGGACAACAAAAACACTCCATTTCATTAATAGTGAAAATGAACACGTTTCAACGCCTGTAAATCACTGATCTACAATAAACAGGGTTTCAACACTTCGAAACAGCCACATTCGTTCTAGTACCCAACAAAAGAATTGAGCAATTTTTTAAATGTATTTGGTCATTTTTTAGCAACTTTTGATAAGAGGCAATAAAAAAGCACACATTTTAAACAAGCATAATTTAATAGCAATCATTCAAAAATGGGTGAGTGTTCAATAATTAAATGCATTTTTAAATACAGCTATTAATATTTTAATTTTACATTTTTTTTTTAGATTTAATGCTGTGAAACAATTTTTCGTCCTGAT
Source organism: Enteromius trimaculatus (assembly GCA_032361065.1). Classification (NCBI taxonomy): domain Eukaryota; kingdom Metazoa; phylum Chordata; class Actinopteri; order Cypriniformes; family Cyprinidae; genus Enteromius; species Enteromius trimaculatus. Next base: position 21,099,296 of record JAUMHP010000070.1, on the reverse strand, counting down.
TACATAATGACATCATAACCTTTAGCAACAAATCGACCTTCCTTTTACGTGTTTATCTGCAAATTACTTGGCAACACTGGTTAAAAATCAGACGTCACGTAATCATGTCAGGTTTTACTGTAAGCAACAGCAGGGTTGCAAAAAATCCCTGGATTATTCCAAAAATTCCTGGAAAGTTTCCAAAATTTCAAGAATATTTCCGAAATGTACTGGAAATTTTCCACATTTTTGCAACCCTAAGCAACAGTAATAACCATTCAATATGACAAGTAAGTAGTAACCAGAGTAAGAAGTTAGTGTAACCCATGGCGCAGAGTAATAATGTGACAGACCGTGTTTACATCGAGTATCTGACAGACTATCTGTCAATCATCAAGAGCTACTGATTATCTAACCTTGCTAAATATCGAATTAAGCTGGTCTAGTTCAAATAAAAGCAGTACCATATAAACGACTAGTTAAGCGAGTTAACCAGCATGCTTCACTGCAGTTAGCGAACAATAGAGGCACGTTACAGCGCTCTTTACAGCGGCAGAAACCGCGCCGGAATCACTCAGAGACTCAGATTCATCACAAACAGAACACTGTACCGAAATCCAGATCACGAGAACCGGTTTTATGTGCTTTACTGTAGTCTGTACTGTAGACGAAACCGCTTACAAACTCCCTCTCAATCCACAACACGTAACGTCACTTCCGCCCGCCGCCGTATCAGAGCGCCCCTTCACAGGAACTCGCGACCAGACGCGCTCAGCTGCAGAATAAAAGTCCTCTCAGGTGCAAAAAGTTGAAGTTATCAAAAGTGACAAAAAACAAAATGACAGCTGTTTTATTTTATTATCACATCTATTTTAAATAGTAATACAATTTTCAACAAAGTCCATAGGTCAATACTTTTATAGCGTTATTGTCCACAGGACTGACCTAAAAGCCTTTCGGTTTGGAGAATGTAGTGTTTTATGAATATATTGTCCTTGTAATGAAATGAAATGTGACTTTCTGTAGCTCAGTGCTGATGAAAAAGAGATGAAATGAGTAAATGATGATGTTATTAGTAATGTTTAAGGCTTCTTTTCTTGGCAAAAATGATTTATGACTGACATTAATGTACATAAATGTAGCATAGTTGGTAGGCCTCAATAATTTAATTAAAATGTTCATTCAACCATGCATTTAAAAACCATTAATAATGATTATTGCATACATAACAGACAAAATTTTGAAAATAACATGCCTTTTGTGATCAGATTGCGTTGTTAGTTTCTTTTCACTGATGTACTATTTATTTATTTTATTTAGTTTCTTTATGTCGCTGTATGTATGTCTAAAAAGTTTTATTTATTTCAATTTTGGATTCAGCTTTTTTTATCTATTAATCAATTATTTTTTGAGTTACAAATTCAATTAAAATTATATATATATATATATATTATATATATATATTTATTTATTTTTTGAATTAATAAAAACTATACTGACATTAAAAAGACTACAAAGTTACAAATTAAAATAAAAACTATTAAATTAATTCAATGTTAAATTTAAAACTAAAATTAAAACAAAACAAAAATAGAAAATAAAAAAGGTTTTAAAGAATACTGTAAATAAAGTGAAATAAATGATTAAAGATCTCCCATGAAGCACTGATTTTGAGATCCAAACACAGCTGATTTTATTGCTTTATTTGTGGAGGTGAGTAGATACAGGAATAATGAACACACACACACACACACGCACATCATCAGATGACCTCCACATAGACGGCCGTGTCTGAGTCTGTCGTGACGGGGATCACTCGCTGGCGTCTCGCTCCTCGTCTCTGTCTCTTATACAGCTGAAACATTATTAATAAATAAATATTAATAAACAAACAAATAAATAAATCATAAAAAAAATCTAATTGAATAAATAAATAAATACATAATTAAAATGACAAAAAAATGTATTTAAAATTTTAAAAGCCAAATATATCTTTTTTTCACAATCAGGCTTTTAATAAATAAATAAACTATATTTATAACTTATATGTATTAATTATAAATAAATAAATAAATATAATTAAATAAAAATACTTGTTTTTAAAAACAATGTTTTTAATAATTAAAAAACAAGAATACAAATTTAAAAGAAAGTTTATTAATTTTTAATAAACATAATTGCATAACATAATTTAGGGTTAATTAATTAAAGAGTTAAACAAATTAAGAGTGAAAAATATTTTAAAAGATCCAAAGAAAAAAAGAAAAATGAAAGTTATGAATTAAATTAAACATGACTTACACATAACATTCCTTTAATTTATTTATTTAATACAAAAAAATACAAATAAAAATTGGGGGAAAACAGGGAAAAAAAATCTTCAATTCTAAATGAAACAAGAAAAATCACACGTTTAAATTGTTAAAACTAACAATAAATAAATAAATAAATAAAAAGTATGCTGGATTTAAAGCACCTGTTTGCTTCGTACGAAGAGCGGAGTGCAGTTCTGATAGATGAGCTGGTAGCTGCCGTTGCTGTAGATGTTTGTGACTTCACTGCAGTTAATATAGAGAGGCATCCGCTCCTGATAGATGCTCGGAGGAGGCCTGTAGGTCATGACCTGACTCCTACAACGACAAACCGGCTCAGATATCAGATCATAACACACTGACAGACAGACAGAGATGATCTTACCTTCTCCTCGTCCTGCGGCAGCACAAACACAGCAGCAGAAACAGCAGAAGAAGAAGAAACACAGCCCCTGCGCTCGGGATCACTGTCCACATCAGATCATCTGCAGAAAAACATGTCCAAATCAGATATCCCAACATTTAGGTTAATATTACACATAATCATAATAATAAATGATAATTGAAATAATAAAATTAAAATATGCATATAGACTATGCACATAAAAACGTAATTAAATAATCATATAAATACTACAAGTTCTATTTATCATAATTATATTTAAAATCAAATAAATGAAATAACTATAATACAACTGAAAATATGCAAACAAAAAACTTATTAAATAATTAAACAATTACATAAATGCTACAAGTTCTATTTATATTAATTAATTATTTAAAATTAATTAATTAATTGATTAATTTCTAAATAATTAAAATAATGAAATAACCATACAGAATGTGCAAACATTAGTAATTAAATATTTAAATGAGTACATTTTATTTTTTTAAAGTAATATTTAATTACTGCACAACTTTTAATATTAAATATTGTTTAATACTTAACTACATTAGAAATTTACTTTTACTCTAGAAAAACCAATTCAAAGATTTACTCGAGTAAAAGAAAATGCAACATTTTTATTATTCTTAAGTATTACACGTAAAACAAACAATTTTCATTTATGAAATAAAAGTATGATGTTATGCTTCTGGAATAAAGTGAAGTCAAGTTTTCCAAAGAAAACCACTCAACTACAGATGAAACAAAAAAAATACAACACTTCGGTCTGCCTCTGTATTTCAAAGAATAATAATAAATAAAAAAATATTAATTATATAAAATAATTGTAAATAATTAAAATAATTTAATTGGTATATGCAAACTTAAAATAAATAGTTTAATAATTGAAATATAATAATTGAAATAATAATCAATTCTAATGATGTTAAACGTATATATAATAACCAGGGTACCGTGGAGCTGCTGGAGCAGCAGGAGCGAGTGGTTTCCCAGAGCGCTGACGGCGTGACACTCAACGGGCCCCGGAGCCTCTGAGAGCCCCTGGAGCCTCGCCGTCAGCGTCTCATTCACGTAAGAGAAGGAGGTGTTGAAGCCGTCCGGCAGCTGCGTCCCGTTCACGCTCCAGGTGACGGCCGGACGAGGGTTTGAGTCCACGATACACCAGCAGGACAACAGCGTCCCGTCCCAGACACAAGACGAGCGGGACGCGATCACCGGAGCATCTGGAGACAGCACAACTCTCAATACACAGAAGAGAACTGAACAAACCCTGGAGCACAGCAGCACAAATACACAACCATACAACACACAGTTCACTGACGTCACAAGGTGTGTGTTTCTGGACTCACACAGGACGTTGAGTCTGGTCAGAGGAGACGAGCTCTGTCCGAGGCGGTTAGCAGCGCTGCACTGGACCAGCGTGTCTCGAGTGATGTTGAAGATCCGGAGCGTTTGAGAGCGTTTGCTCAGGATCTGTGTGCTGCTCCACCACTGATACTCAAACACCGGAGGATCGGCTTTACAGGAGCACAGCAGCAGAGCGTTTCCTCCGAGACGCACCGAAGAGCTCAGGACCTGCACCGAGACGTCTCGAGGAGCGACTGAGACACAGCATCAGAACGAGACCAGAACTACACACTTTTTCATCTCAGATTCTCAGCGTTCTGGCTAGTATTTTAGTGTCTTTTTTTTTGGTTTAATTTACTTTTTTAGTGTCTTTTTTCATTTATTTACTCTGTTGTTAAACATCTTAAAAATAGTAATAGAAAATAAATAATAATAATAATTGAATGCAGCCACAATTAAATGCAAACATCATAGAAAAATACTGGTAAATGAACGTTTAAACCCTGAAGAACATTGTTATTAACATTTTTGGGATCTAAATGTTTACTCACAGCGGACGAGGATCTGTCGGGAGGTGGAGGATCTGCGGTGGTCAGGGTACTGGAGCTCACAGTGGACTCTGGGGTTAGTGCTGGGCCGGACGGTGAAGCTGAGACTGGACCATAGCTCCAGAGACTGACCGGCGTCCAGCTGCAGCTCGGTGTGTGTGTCCGTCTCATCTCTCCAGCTCCAGCTCCAGCTCAGACGAGGCCGATCAGACGGACAGCTGACCCGAGCAGAGCAGTTCAACACCACCCGCTGGCCCTCGGTCACCGGCCCCGGGTCCGACAGCACCGGTGGCTCCGGAGAACCTGTAAAAAAAATTCATTTTAAACTTTTAGTAATTTTGTTGTGCATTTTAGCCATTTTTGCTACATTTTTAAATGTAACAATTGATAAATGTGAATTATTTGTCAACACGCTCGGAACAGTCAGACGTTGGGGAGTATCAGAGATGAAAAACAATATCAATACAGTGTGTGTGTGTGTGTGTGTTACGTGAATGCTCCTCGTTCCTCGCTCCAACACAGAAGCAGCGTTGTGACATATGTATATAGTTTTTATTAATACTTTCAGTGCAGTTTTATTATTATTTTTTATATATTTTATATATTTTTATATATTTATTTTTTTAAATATATCTATACTGTTCTTTAAATTTTTTACATCTAGTGTTTTTTTTATTATAGATTTACTGCTTTGATTTAAATGTAAAATTAAATGTTAAATTATTTCAGTTGGAGAGAGCGATGGAGACAAAATTGTTGTTTTTGTCATCTGTATTAGTTTTTTTTTTTTCAAATATCTATGGAAGTTTTATTATTTTTTTAAATGTTTATTTTTATATTTTACATTTCCAGTTTAATCATTTTAGTCACAGTAATTTGTGTTTTTCACACTTTTATATGTGTATAATATATAATATGCTGTTTTATATATAGTACATATATATATATATATATATATATATATATAGTTTTGATTAATTTCTAGTTATTTTATCATTTTAAGTTAAACTTCATGATGAACGGTATTTTATTTCACATCACATCTTTTCAAGCAGCACTTCAGTGATAATGACATCATCATACCGGTGACGCTGATGTTGACCCTGCGGCCGATGGGCCATGACCTCTGACCCCTCTCTCTGAGCTGCAGCTCGTAGGTGTTGCGGTCGTCTCGGCGGATGCTGCTGAAGCTGATGGAGCAGTCTCCAGCGCTGATGTTCCCGGCGAGCACCGTTCTCTCTCTGAAGGCAGGATGAACAGCATCGCTGCGCTGCGAGCTGAACACCGGCTTCCGCAGCATCATGAAGAACCGCGAGGAGGATTTGACCAGACGCAGCTCCACCGGAGAGCCTGGGTCCGGTCTGAAGGAGCAGGGGATGACCAGACACGAGCCCTCCAGAGCCATCACTCGCTCCGGGACGGACAGAGAGACGCCGGGGCTCGTCCCAAACACACACGCTACACACACTTAACAAGTTAGGAGAGGACAATATCTGTCTGAGATACAACTATTTGAGGGTGAGAAAAAAAAATATGAAGCGAATCACCTTTAAAGTTCTTAGACAAGCGTATTATCTAATTTGAATGAAACCTTTACATTTATTAAAACCAAAACAGACTCTATTAACAATAATAATTTTTATATTTGTTCTTTTTCTTTTAATTTAATTTTAGTTGTTTTATAATTATTAAATTATAATTATAAATGTAATTAAAGTTAAAATGAACTAACAATAAACTTATATAAATAGTTATAAAATAGTAATACAGTAATAGTAAATAGTGTTTTTGTCATGTTTAAAATATATCTAACTATTTAATATTTATTAATCATTTAAATGTAATTTTTATTTTAGATTTTTTTAAACGCTTTTTATTTTTTAATTGTGTTAAAGTCATCATGAACTAAGAATTAAATTTCCGCGTTAATTTAACATTTTGTTTTTGTGACTTTTATTTTTTTTTCAAATGTGTACTATATATTAATATTTCAATTTTTATATATATTTTCAGTGTTAATGTGACATGAAATAAATAATAAATAAAATAAAATGATAAATAAATAAATAAAATAAATAATACTTCTAAAGCATTCATTAACCTTTTATCATTTTAATTCCAACATTTACTACAAAAGTTTTATCTGTTATCTGTTTCTTTTGCCTTTTCATTTTAATTTCAGTGAAAGCTTTAGTAGTTTTCGTGTATTTTGTCATTTTTATTATATATTTACACACTATTTATTAACATTTTGAATTAGTATTTATATTTTTTTCAGTTTGTAGCTAAAACTAACATGAACAAACAATGAAAAACACTTATTGAAAGGAATAGTTGTATCTTTTAATATTATTTAATGGACCTGAGATGAACAATGCAGTTGTTTTTATTAACTATCTTTAGATCAGCAAACCAGGGAGTATTTCACAACAGGATCAAAATATGGAAAAGGGAAGTTATGCATCGGAGCACATGCACATTTACATCCATGCATTTATTTGAAATGCACATTACAATACAATATGTAATTATTAATAAACCATTAATATATTACTGATGCATTAAAGTGCATGTAATGATGTGAGATCAGAGAGAGCATGTGAGAATGAAACAGAGAGGATGCTCAGAGATCATGACTCTAATCGCATGCAGATGTAATGTCACAGATTGAGCAGGTATACAGTAAATATGCCTCACCTGACATGAAGGGAAAGAGCCGGATCAGAGCGTCCAGAGCCATGAGCGCCGGTCAGACTCAGACACCGCCGGGGACTTTCTGCTCTTTTTCAGTCTTTCAGGAAGTCAGAAGTGAAGGTCTGGCATGTTTCGTAACTCTGATCTCTGTTCCATGACGCTCAAACATCTTCTAATGCATGTTTCACTGCGGTATACGGAGAAGAGTTAGAGAGAGCAGATGACGTAGCTTTTATTCACCATGCACAGTACCTTACCAACTTTACCAACTACAATGAGACCCGTTTTCAAGCAGCTAAAAACATCTGATGAGATTTTTTACATCAAAAAAAGTAGTTTCTCAGCATCTTTTCTGTGATGTAAAGCTGACCATGTGCTGATCTGACTCATGCTCACATTTAAACCCGTTTCCTCTCCTCGCGCTTCCTCCTGGTGTTTTGTGAACATTCACTGACCCTGGAGCACTTAACCACTCATAGGGGTTTTTGAAAGCTGAATAAATCATCTCTCACTGATGTCTGGTTTGTTAGGAGAGGACAAGACCTGTCTGAGAAGCAATCTGAATCTGAGGGAGCGAAAACATCTAAATATTGAGAAAATCTCCTTTAAAGTTGTTCTTAGCAATACATATTACTAATCAAACATGACGTTTTGATGTACTGATGGTAGGATACTAACAAAATATCTTTACAGAACATGATCTTTACTTAATATCCTAATGATATTGTCTATCGCTGCTGATGACTGCTGTGCTCCAGGATCACATTTATTTCAGTTAAATACACGATATGACTGGATTTATTGACTAAATCCTCGTTCTAATTTGCTTAGAATCACACCATTTCTGAATTGTTTTTGTTGGCACTCACTGCATAGAAAACACATCTCATCATTAATACACATTTAATCATTAAGACAGTATGTTGCATGTTCTGATGCTCTTAATGTAATAATGTTTACCTGAAGCACAGAATCGTTCACAATAAAGAGCTGCTTGGTTTTATCTGACCCAGGACCCCACACCCCTTCGCTCACATGCAGAGATTTACCAGTATCATGCCATCCTATACCAAAAGTAGTATAGTAGTATATTTTAGAAGATTATTTTGAAGAAGTAAGTGTAGAAATATCAGTAGTATACTCGTAAGTGTACTATTTCAATACTCCTTGGGACTAAATTGCTTTTTATACTAAAAAGTATAAAAGTATATTTTAAGTATAACAGTAGTAAACTAGTACACAACTAGTTTACTTCAAAGTTTTCAGCTTGTGCTGCAACTAAAAGTGAAGTATACTAATAGTTTACTAATTAACTACTTGTAGCATACTTTAAAGCTTATTCTCAGTACTAGTTTAGTATTGCAAGTAAACACATAGGTTTTCTTTAAGCTCACTTTAAATCATACTTTAAATATATGTCTCTATTTAGATTTTGTTGTTATATGAATATATGACCATGCAGAAGCTCAATACAGAGCATTTGCTTGGAAATAAAAACATTTTATTCTAGCTTCATGCATTCTTTATTTGAAAACCTGAATGTGGGTAAGTTTTGAACAAAATCAATAATTTACTTTATTTATTTATTTTTTTTATATATTTTACACTTACTTCCAATAATAACAATTACTGCTGTTTTTATTATTCAGTTCAAATTCTTTTAAAATGTGTGTGCTTTTATTAATGAGCTTGTTTTGTTTGTTGTAAGGCGGTGCTTGGCAAACTCTCTTTCTCTATTCTGTTGATCCAGTCCAGTCTGTTAGTTTGGGAAGAAATCCTGAGCTCTAAACACACCTGAGAGCTTTCTTCAAAGAAGCTGCATCGTTCTCTTCTTTCAGGAAGACCAGGTGCAAGAATACATTAATAAACCCTACAATGACCCACAAGAGGCGTCGAGAGTCTCGAGCTACAGAGAAACAGACTCGAGATTCTTGTCCTTCAGAAAAGAGAAAGAGAGAGCTATGAACAATGAATTACTCCTCATAAAACATACTATTGCTCTCTACATAGAAACCACATTAAAAACCGCAAACTCTCATAAACACCAGGCTGAGAGGAGCTCAAGGAATCTGGGGCAAAGGTTTAACGAGGACAAGAAAAAAAATGTGAATGCAGTTTTAAAGTAACTTTATGGAAGTCCTTTTCCGTCATGCAAGAAAAAATAATAATCATGCTTTGATAAGTCATAAATGTGACTAGAAACAATGATTACCACACAGGTCGAAATTGACACACTAATTAATAATTATCCGATCAAAAGTTAGAGTTATGAGATAAAACACCGGAATTATGATGTAAAAAAGGTGAAATAAAAGTTGAATTAAAAAGTAGTAATTAATAAAAATATATGTTATTAATAAATTATAAATTATATAAATTATATCCCTTTATCTAATACTAATTTTTTTTTTTTAATATATTTTTGTTATATTATAACTTCGACTTTTTACTTCATAAATATGACCTTTCATATTATAATTTACATTTTTCATCTCATAATATTAAAAAAGTATTTTTTTGTTGTCTTGCGTGGCGTAAACGGGCTTCAATAGCTTTTATGATCATTTTACCAAGATTACGCTTTCGTTTTTAGAATTCCCAGAGGACTTTTATTTTGAACGCGGCTCTGCGTCAGCGGCGTTGTTGTGTTTCCGTGTTTCCGCTGTCGATCACTTGCTGTTTTAGCTGAGCGTCGAGGAAAGTTTTTCACATTGTTTTGTCGTTAAAAGGAGGATTTCAGAGCTCAAATAGAAATTCAGCATTCGTCTGCTGTACAAACCTTCAAATCCTCTCCGATATGGATGATTCGCGAGTGTTTGCGTCGATGTTGGGCTTTCTGCTGATGTGTGTCGCATTCAGTGTTTCTGAGGAAACTACAAAACCAACAATAAGTCCTCATACAGTTCATCCACCTGTTCACAAACGTATGTTTCACCTCTGCCTTCTCTTTTTAATCCTATCTCTTTATTTTGTAACTTGAAAATGCTTGAAGTATGAAGATGTAACGTTATGTAAATGTATAAATACATGTAAATATGTTGTAAAATATTATTATAGTACGTTTTATTAATATCTATGTATAATAATATTTATATTTGATATGTCTAATGTTAAACATTTGTCAGTGATGTAAGTCAATTAAATAAAAACAATAAAAGGAGTTTTTAAACGTCATTTGGCCTTTTAATCATTCAGTTTTATTACTCTGTTATGCCATAAATCCAGTTTGTGATGTAATATGTTTATGGTAGCACTAAATTAAGCATTATCTGATCAAACAGGTCAGATCTTTGCTCAAATTCAGCTCTTTATTTGTGATATTTCTGTCAGTGATTTGTCTGATCTGTAGGTTTTTATTCTTCCTTCTCTTCCCAGCATGCAGCATCATGACTTCCTGTGAGACCTGCCTCGCCAATGTCTCGGTAAGATCACATGATGCTCGGTTTTTATTAACCAGGTCGTTCCTTATCAGCATTACCATCTTAACTTTTTGAAAATGAATATTGTAATATCGTAATTTAGGGAAGTTGTATGTGAAAGCGTATATCAGACGGTCAGAAATCTGCTCACATGCTCAATTTTAATTCATTAGAACTTTATTATTATTGCTCTGTTTTTGTTTATACATATATTTTAAGCATCTTATGAAATATTCAGACTGATTTTGCACCATGTCATCAAATAAGATGAATAGTTTAGTGTCACAAGTAAATTATAATGCCACAAAATATTACAGAATTTATTGAGATCCATCTCACTTCCTGAAAAATGTCCATTAACTAATAACAAATAATGAATGTTTTAGAAATTAATGTAACATCCTAGATTGTAACAATAATAACAATTATACATATTTTGTAACATCCTTGAGGATGTTATTATTAATAATAATAATTAATGTTAATAATAATTAGAAAACATCCTGGAGGATGTCATTAACAATAATAATAATGCTTATTTTGTATTGGATATTTATGTCTTATGTAATTATTAAAAAAAATAATAATAAGTGTAATATAGTACATTTTGAGGATGCCATTCCCTTTAATAATACTACTGCTACTAATGAATGTGTTTGTAACATGATGAATAATAATGTTTGTTCTCTCTGACAGTGTTTGTGGTGCCAGACGAACAACAGCTGCACAGATTATCCGGTGTCGTACATCATTCCTCCGGGGTCGGTGTGTAAACTCTCTCAGGCGCGCTGGGGTGTTTGCTGGGGTGAGTTCACGTTCACGCTTTAATCACCTCCTCCAGACACACAGAACTGGATAAACACACAGACGAGCCGATGGAAGTAATACTTTCACTTAGGTCTGGAAGTCCCCTTCAGTAACACCAGAACAAGAGCAGCTTACTAGTCCTTACTGTGCAGATTTATAGGATACTTCATTCTGATTGGCTGTTTGTGGCATTTATTGGTTAAATATTAATGAGTAATGACCATGGGCCTGAACACAGTTTAACAGAGCGTTCAGCTGTGAAACCTGGTATCATTTATACACTGGACACTTTTAAATTTATGTTATCAGTTTTTATCTTGATTAAATTATTTTTTTTTTAATGTGCTTTTGTTTTTTCCCTTTTTTTTTGTATTTAGTAATTTTTGTGGTTAGTGACCAAGTCTAGTTAATTAAACCTTTAATCTAATACTTACATTTTATTTCAGATTTGTTTTCATTAACAGAAATGTTTCAGTTTATGTAATATAGAAAAGTTTTGTTTTAGTTTGTACTAATATAGAAAAATTTAATAATTTAAATAAAAATAATAATAATTATTGATTCATAATAATTAATAATAAGAATAATAATATAATTAATAATTTAAATTAAAATAATTGTAAAAATTAACTCAATTCAACATATACTTGTTTTTATTTTTTATTAACCATGAAAACAAGTATATTACTGCTTTAAATAGTAAAAAAAAAAAAAAAAAAAAAAAAGTATTCTATTTAAATTAATAGGAATTTTGTTGTTGTTTTTCTGAGCCAAAAATAAATATGATGCATTTTTCCCTGATTTACGAGATTTAGCCACTAAAGTGTCGTTCAGTGTAACAGTCGTGTCAGGCGTAATGGCAACTAAAGTCAGTTTATGACGCATTAAAAGATTAATTACTTTCACCCCAAATACTATTTTTTTTTTTTTTATTTGCCACTATGTGAGGTTTAGTCCATTCATCAGGTTGATTTTTTTACTTATTTAAAACGCAATAAAATTTAATATGCCTCCTTATTCTTTTACATATTTTAATATGTACAAGACAGAATAAGCATGTTGAATTTTTGCATAAATATTGTAAACTGAATGACAATGTTACGTTATTTCAACAATATTTTGATATTATATTCTCCAAGAATTTATTTGAAACCTTAAAAGTAGACACTTTACTTGCATTTAATGTGCTTCCTTTTTTATATATATATATATATATGAAACCGTATTAACAGTGGAATGAGTGTAATTAAATTTCATTTCTTTAATTTTTTACTGATGTTTGCTCAAAAGCAAGTTACATTAAATAAATTAATGAAACCAACATATTTATTTCTGTCAAAACAACATAAATATTACACTGAAAATAACAAAATAAAGTAATTGTACTTGCATTTTTCTTGCTACTTTTGCTTTCAGATGAAAATAGGAGTATATTTTTCATGCTGCAGTGCTTCATCAATAGACATAAATGCTCATGTTAATCAACAAAATTCACTTAATATAGTTAATCATTTAAAAGTGTTTTCGACACTAATATAACTTCTAAATATTTTTGACACTTATGGTACTCCATACTTACCTGGGTCAGAATAACCCAAACACAAAATTTGTAAAATAATAATAAATAAAAATCATATCTCCTATTTAAAAAAAGTTAATTATGTGTATCAAGAAATAGTATACCCTGCCTTTAAGGTTTAAAGCACTGCTCCCTTACTAAAAACTATTTATTAGAATTTTAATGGATCGTTTCCAGGTCAAAACAGACCTGAGTGTGTCATAAAGGTTAAGTTCTAGATGATGCAGTTATATTCCACACATAACAATAAAAAGAATAGCACAACTGGTCCATCGTGAGGACAGTGTGAGGTCACCTGCACTAGCAGTAACGTCCAGCAGGTGTCAGGAGTGTCCGCTCGTCCCTGATCTTCAGTGCTGTGATGTTGTGTGTGGTTTCAGTGAACTTCGAGGCTCTGATCATCGCCATGGCTGTGGTTTGTGGGACTCTGCTGCTGGCCATCAGCGTCTGCTGCTGCTGCTGCTGCTGTAAACGCAGACGCTCGTCCAGGTCTGATCATCACACACGTTCACCAGAAACACACACATCAGCTTCACCGCCTCTTCTCTTTAAACAGCTTTCACTTCCACCTCAGAGAGATCTGAGAAAGATTATCCCTGCAATTTTTTGAAAATAAACAGATTATTGAACCCTGTAAAGCCTGACATATCAAATAATTAAAATAAAAATCTAAAAAAAAAAAATGCTGCGTAATGCATTCAAAATCTATATATAGTTTTTGCTTTTTTTTTTTTTTTTAATATTCTTTAATAAATATTTTTCTGTGTCTGATAAGCAACTGCTCAATCATTAAATGTGGGGAGAAAAAATAAATACATGTTTTTACCATGTTTTTATTTCATTTGCATAATTAAACAGTTTTTAAAAATTACTTTTAAAATTACACACAAACTCCAAAAAAAATTATATTTTATAAAGTTAAAATTATATAAGTTTATACATTTCTTTGCAATAATTCTATTACATTTTTAACAACATTTCTGAGACTCTCAAGTACTGTCACCGGTGGAATTGGTGGATTTTAATTAAATTCCTTTACATTTTTGTAAAAATCAGTCAAGATTTGACGGCAGGAAGACACATGAAGCTCGAGCTGATGCTGGATGTTTGTAAAATGACACTAAAAGAGCTTTTATTGGATAAAAAATCAGAAGACGTGCAGTAGATTGAATGTCAAACAGCAGAGTTCGATCATGTCAATCATTTAGAGGCCTCAGAAGTTCATGCATCAAATATGATACGCTAGGCCTTATAGGGTTAATAAACACAGATGCATTTTATTTATTAATATATCAAGAATAACACCCCAAAGAGATTATTTTTAAGCATGTGACGGGTTGTCTGCGTGTCAATCAGAGATGATTTGATTTGTCGAGCTCTCCATCTGCTCAGCGGCTGCGTGTCAATCACACGGATCATGATGAAACGCAGACGTGCTTTACTTACAGAAGCAGAAGCGCTCCCTCCATCCCTCGTTAATGCTTATTCAGCTTCATGTGATGAGCCTTTGTTCCGTGATGTTCAGAACGCCCTCATAGTTTCACTTTTCCTTCTCTTTCTGAGTAAATGATGTTTTATTGTCTTTTATGATCGAAGGGGAATTCATGTGGTCTTTCAGTTCCAGTGATGATGAATTTAAGCAGAATTAATGAGTAATGTGTGACGCTGGAGCACGAAAAGGGGCTGTTTTGTGAAACTGAGGTTTATGCAAAGCTGAATAAATAATCCTTCATTGATGTCTGGTTTATGATCGGACAATATTTGTCTGGAATCTGAGGAAGAAATCTAAATATTGAGAAAATGTAAAAGTTTTAAATTAAGTTTTTATTAAGTAAATTTAAATTAAGTAAAATGGACCGTGATCTGTACCCATACTAATGATTTTTGGTATAAAAGAAAAGTGTATAATAATTTTGACCCGTACAATGGTTATTTCTACAAATGTACTTCTGCTCCAGGCTCACAAATATCAGCTGCTGCAGGTGGACTCAAACATATATTTTTTGTGCTAATGTAAAATAATTAGTCACAACATTAACATATTTAACAATAACAATTTGCTGATTAAAAATGGTGTAATTATGGCAAGAATATGCTGTAATTCACTCAATAATTCATGAATGTACTTATATAGTGTTCAGTAATAGCTTTTTAGTAATTAGCTTTTACTTCTACATTTGCAGTTTTGACCGTGATGATGAGCAGTTTGCACGAAGAAGAGAGGAGATCAGACAGAAAGCAGATGAACGGTGAGTTAAAACATGCTGAAACCTGTAGGGCAGGGTTTTTGGTCAATTTAATAGTAAATGTTAAAGGAATAGGTCATACAGAAATGAAAATGCCCTTGTTTCTTCATCAGATCTGCATCAATGGATGTGAATGGGTGCCGTCAGAATGAGAGTCTGATAAAAACATCAGAATAATCCACAGCACTCCAGTCCATCAGTGAACATCTGGAGAAGACACAAAATCAAACTAATCCAACATTAAGATGATTTAATGTCTAAAATATGATCCATAATCCATTATAACTCTACCTGCAGTGAAAAAGCGCATTTACAGGTGTCTCTCACATCATAATCCAGAGCTGCTTGATCTGAGCAGATTTCTTCTTCACTGCAGGAAGAGTTATTATGGATTATAGACTCATATTTGAGTTAAAAGCATCTTCTGTCTTCTCCAGATGTTCACTGATGGACATCTGGAGCTGTGGATTATTCAGATGTTTTTATCACACTCTCATTCTGACGGCACCCATTCACATCCATTACTGAGACACTGATGCAGAGACACATTTCTCCAGATCTGATGAATGCACAAACTCATCCGAATCTTTGATGAACAGCATTTTCAGAGCAAGGTTTGGCCGCATTCGTTTGATCTCGTCGTGTCACGGCTGAAGGTTTAGTTCAAGCACCTGTTGATCTGAAGTGGATTCGGTCACGTAATGACTGTGTGTGTGTGTCTCAAGGCTTTTTTGATTACGTGCGTTGCGTGTAAATATGTCTGTAGGGCTTTCAGCAGCTGTTCCACACTAACAAGGTCACTTCTGTGTCACACACTCGAGAGGGAGCAGGAATCTCCTTCAGACTCAGATTAAACCAGATCAGATATCTCTGCAGGCTCTCGTGTGCCATGCAACTAATGAAACGACTGTGTTTAATTCAGTATTTTCATCTGTCACAACAGAGGACAGCCTGCCGTGTTTCTTTAGCGTTATTGCTAACAGCAGCACAATGCATTCTGGGAGTCATACAGCGCATCCCTTTCTGGTGACCTTGAAAACAGGAATTTGGATAAAAAATGGATATTTTTGTTGAATTGTCCAATTGAAAATTGGACACAAAAGGGGTTGTTTAGCAGGGGTTAATTCTATGATAGTTTCGTAATACTTTACAGAGAGGTAAATATGAACTAATAATTAGATATAACGTTTATTATTGCATATTAAACTTAGTTAAATTACTATTAAATTATTCAAATCAAAAGTAAAACATCTGTTAATATTATTAATTTGTTTTAGATACTGTTTTTTGTCATCTTTATTGTCTTTTTTATTGTAGTTTTTATATATTTTCTGTTTTTATTTTAAGTTAAGTTAAAGTTAACAATGATAAATACTTTTTATTAAACGTATTCAATATTAAATCCAGAATTATTGAATACGTTTTTACAATCAGAAGTAATATTATTAATATTAAAACCAAATTATTTTTCTCTTTTAATATTCTTTGTACAAGTAAAATTACTTTTTTTTTAATGTAGATATTTTAAAATGTACCTTTATATGTGTTTAAAAAATATATGCAATTAAAAAGTTTGGGGTCAGTAAAATTTTAATATAAATTAAATATAAGCAGCCTTGGTTAAAAACATGTCATGTTCTTGCTGACCCAAACTTGTGAACGGTAGTGTAACTTTTGCCTTTGAGTAAGTCCCTCTTCAGTAGTGTGTTTAGCGTTCCAGTTGAACACAGAGTATCAGAAACACGTGTAAAACACTAGCCGCTGGAGTCATTGTTGAGCTGTATGTTGAGGATTGTGGAAGCAGCAGCAGATGGCTAACAGCTCCACTGATTGTTCACAGATCAGCTGCTCGTAAAGCTCCGGCTGATTTATACTCCGTGAAGCGGCCGTGGTTCTTCATTGTGGGCTGTAGAGAGGATGAATGATGTCCAGGGAGCGATTGGTGTTGTTTAGCGCCGCTCGTATGTCACACGCACATAAAACACCGCTGCTCGTATTTACTGGACTGGACGTCCTTAAACAAAGACATGAAGTCACTGTGAATCATCCGCTGCCGCCCATGTGCTGCTCCTCAGGACGGCTTTCTGTTCAACAGTTGTAGCAGCGGAAATTAAATCCAGGTTATGAGTTTGATGTGCTGCTCTTGTACTAGTTTTTCAGGACTTGGGATTTGTATCCAGCAAAATACAGTAGAATAATATATGTGTGTACTGTATTCTGTGTATATTTATTATGTATATATAAATAATATATATGAATGTTTATATGCTAAATATATTTAGATGATATAATATAAGAATATACATGTAAAAATATGTAAATATTTTTTTAAAATAACTAGTATGTGTGTGTATTTATATATACATAATAAATACAGTACACACATATATTATATAAACAAAAACTTTTATTTTGGATGCCATTAATGCAATTTATTGTTTGATAGCACAAAAAAAAAAGCAAAAGTTTAGGAAAAAAAGTCATAATTGCAAGATGTAATCTGCAAAACCTCAAATAAAAATGGTTAAATTTTAGGAAAAATGTAAGTGTGAGTAAAATTCACCTGTGATTGCAAACTCTTAAAAAAACAAAAGAATTCAGAGTTGCAAAGTGTAAAAAAAGAAAGAGGTATCATTCACTGGTGTGGATTGTTATTGTTATCTTTATGCCATAATTATATGGTAAATTCATAATTGGGAGATGTAATTTACCTTACCATACCTCTCCAGAATGTCATGTTCTCGACAGCACAAAACACAGTGTATTCAGTTTTCTGTTTGTTGTTTTATTTAATGTTTTACGTTACTGTTTTGAATGTTAACAAATATAAACGCTGTACTTCTGAACAATCGCTGTGGCCTGACCAGCCCATGTTGAGTCTAATTTAACTAGTCTCTTCCAAGTCTCTGCAAAAAGATGCAGCTCAGATGATGCAAACAACACAAAACCTGCGCTCTGTGCTCATCTCTGGTGTCTGTCTGTTACAGGAGAGCGGAGAGGAAGGTGAAACATGATGTAATCCGCAAGAAGTACGGTGAGTAACGTCAATCCTGCGCTTCCGTCGTTAATATTCACTCACAGATCCTGCTTATGACTGATGATGATATGGTGACTAAAACCTGGGAAACTATTTTCACATTTTAGGTTATTTAATGTATCTATATATACAGGTCCATCTCAAGGATTTGAATATTGTGAAAAAGTTTTTAAACCGATTTCAAATATATTCTAGATTCATTACAAAATATGTTTTTGTTTCAATCTCAATATTATTAGAATATCAATCACTTATATATTTATTTCCACTAGTCAACATTTAAAGTGGATCAAAACCTTTCATCAGAGTGTCCTAAAATCACCCGTTCTTGTTTTACCACAACTTTAATGAACACTTTGAGTGGTCGTGTTCATATATAGTCAGCAGACGTTGTGTTTGTTGATGAATTAGATGGAGATAATTGCATCAATAATTATGGTCTGGATTCAGACTGGTGCAAACTACAAAGTGCTCAATTCTGCAACGACATCTTATTAGCTAATACATCTTGAGCTGTAAAGTTTGGGCTGATTACAGGACATCATGTGGAGTTGTTGTAACACAGGTCTTTATTGATCTGGTTCATTGTGTTGAGCTCAGTAATGCTGTATTCAGCAGATAACGTGTTCTTCAAACGCAGTCCGATACAGGAGCATCAGCTTTCTGATCGACTCGTGTGTGTGTGTGTGTGTGTGTGTGTGTGTGTGTCCTAACACTGCCTGATCAATGCTGATGTGGTCTCGGCAGAGGACGAGTGGAGATTACCAATGAGTTGTACTTGTAGAAATGCTTGCGGAAGCTTTTTTTTTCAACTACAGAATATAAATGTGAAAAAGATTATTCTAACTTTTTATCTCACCATTCTGATTTTTTTCTCCCAATGTTTTGAGGATGAAGTCAGAATTGTGAACAAATGCAAAACTGAAGGAAAAGAGTCTGAATTGTGGTATATAAATGCAAAACTATGAAGAAATTCAGAATTGCGAGACATGCATTCAAAACTGTACGAAAAATATCAGAATTGCGAGATGTGAGCGCAAAACTGTACGAAAAAAAAATTTAAATTATGAGATACAAATGCAAAACTCTATGAAAAAGTCAACTACAACCTTTCTTGAACCAAAATCTAAAAGTAAATGTAATGTAAATGACATTTCTGAACGTAGAATTGAGTATGTTGAAATTGCTATGAAACCTGCTATTGAGAGAATTCTGAAAACGACGGCTTTACTAGATATCAGATGGATATTAGTGCTCATTACTCTGTTGATGGAATAATTATTTTACTCATTACTTCTCAATTAAGATCTTGATTATTCTTAAGCAGACGCAGAGACATCAGCCTGTCCTTCAGTTCATTATTAGAGATCATCCTCTCATCAGACTGTGTTTCTTCGGAGTTTAATCACAAACACTCCTAAATGCAAACATATGGTTTTAAGAAAATAATGTTTTAAAGCACAGATGGAAAAAGTGCACAAGCGTTTGAGGAGAGAATTTCTTCTTTTAGGCTGAGCTTTAATAGAGCAGCTCTAATGGGTGGAAAAGCGTCAGACGAGCTGCTTGACTCATGCTTGATTAACTCTGTGCTAATTAGCACTGGTGGAGAGCTGAGAAGAGCTGTAATTTATGTGCTGGCAAAGCCCCGGATGGGTCCCGGTGCTGCGGAGGAATGAGGTGAAATGTAAATGCGCTCCGAGAGAGAGCGAGATACAGTGTGAGAGAGAGAGAGACACACAGGGAGAGAGTGTGGGGTCACTAGAGCTTCGGCGGAGGCCAGGAGGACGAACTCTCGCAGCTGCTGCGCACAAACCCACGGAAAAACCACACGACCTTGACACAAGCTGAAGGAAGCGTGGGCTCGTGCCGCAGAAGAGCAGTGGAAATGACCTGAAGAGAGCATTCGTCTTCCAACACACTGCTTCAACTACCCTCCAAAATTCCCAAATTCCCCTTCTATTGTATTTACTTTAATTAGCTGCTTACTTTCTTTTTTGTTAAGACACTACCATTTATTTTTATTTAATTTTAGTATTCTATTTTATTTTATTTATTTAATTTCTTTAAAAAAAACATTTAATTTATTATATTTATGCTTTTTTAAATAATTTTTTATTGCACTTTTTATTTCATATTTATTTTATTTTATGTAAATTAATTTAATTTGATTTAATTGTTTATATTTTGTTACTTGTAATTTTCTATTTTTTTTTATTGATTTGTTTTTATATGTGCATGCTATTTAATTAGATTTTTGATTTCTTATTTTTATTTTATGTGGTTTTAGAATTTAATTGTATTTTATTATTTAAAAATTTTAATTTAAATATTTATTGTATTTTATTTCTGTTATATTTTCATTTAATTATTTAAATTTTATTAGTTAAATAGATTTATTTAAGTTTTATTTCTTATACTATGATTTGAGTGGATGTTATTGGTCAGCACGCTGCAGCGCGTCTGTTTGTGATTCTCGTGAGCCGGTCGCTCTCGTCGGTGAAGAGTGTGCTGAAAGTAAAGAGAAGATCAAAGGCTGTGAGTCTCTCTGAGAGCTTTATCTCTCTCCGTCTGATGACAAGACTCTCCTCGTGTCTCTTGCTCCGACCGCTGGAGCCTCTTCGTGCTTTAGTTGCTCGACGCTTCCTCATATCAAGCAGTTTGTAGAAGATTCATGTTTTGGGATTTTATTCATATTCAAGTTTTTTTTTTTCTTCTTCTTCTTTAAAGTTAATCAAACATTCTTGCAGCATTTTTTTCCTGACCGTTTTCTACACTATAAAATATGATTTTGGAAATGTGTGAATAAAACGGAGTATTATAGCACATTTCCACAAGAAAGTGTTATTTTAGTATTCCTACTTCACTTTCTCTTTGGGTGCTTTATTGCCACAACCTTTCTAAAACAAACAAACTATTTTTTTTAATTCCATGGAAATGAAACAGAATTGGAGATGGAAACTTTGTTTTTGTAAGAAAAGTCAGAATTCTCAGTTTATTATTTTTCCTTAAATTTGTGATTTTTTAAAATTTCTTCTTTCTTAGAAGAAGTTGCATTTATTCATTTATTTATAATTATTATTATTTATCCCAATGGCGTAAACAAACCTCCATAGTATCCACATCCTGCTGTACACTAAAACTCATTTTTGTAAACTTAACTTGAGTACAAAATAAAAGTCACTAAGCGTGTGGAGGTGCTGCTCTGTTATGACTGATGCTTTCTGGGCCTCGTCCTCACTGGCTCTGCTGTGTGCTTGTGTGTCCTGTGGTGAAGTGTGTGTGTGTGTGTGTGTGTGTCTCTATCTGTGGTGGTGTGTGTGTGTGACAGCATGATGGATGGAGGCCTCCGTTGTGTTTCTCCTGCTCTCAGCAGTCCATACACCAGGGACCGGGCGTCTCTGACCTGCTGCTCTCTCTCTCTCTCTCTCACACACACACACACACACACACACGAGTGTCCGCCCTCCGAAGGGCGTCTTGTGTGTGATTCTGTCACAGCAACAGGGTTCAGAACCAACACCAAACTAGACACTGACAATTAGCTGCTAACCCTTTTTTGTCAAGACTTTGTTATACTTCCACAACAGCTCTTCTTTCAGACTAGTGTATAGAAAACATCCAAGAACTCTTTTACGCCGCTCAATATAACATCAAAAAAGTTATTGTGACTTTATCTTACAAATCTGACTTTTTTTCTCCCAGTTATGAGCTATAAATCCAGAATTGTTCAAAGTTTTGTTTCCACAGATTTCAATTCCAATCCATCTTAAAGAGTTTTTCTGGTACAGTTTTATTCCTCTCTATATTCTGGAGGCTTTTCCTCAAGGATTTCTTGATATATAATTCGCCTAAAATTATAAAACATTTTATTAATTCAACTATGGGACAGTGTTTTTTGATTTACAATATTTTGCATTCATTAATTTTGCATTCCTCTTTCAGATGGAAAGAAAACACACACAAAAGTGTTCATTTTATGATATTTCATTAATATTTCTCTGTAGATTTCAATAGCGATGCGTATTAATCAAAATAAATATGATGATAGTGTGTTGCCTGAGATTTTCAGACTATGCCATTTAAATGAAATGCATGTCTGTCGTCTTATTCAAAATATTTCAATACAGTTTCACGGCTGCTAAAAATGATTTCTGGCTGAAAAGCCTCTCAAATACGCAGCAAAAAATAATGTTTGTTTTGTTTTCTAGTATAAATATCTAAACATTCTTCAATAAAGATGCATAGTAAAATGACTTGAGATATTATGTTAGCCCAAATATTGCTGAACAAGCAAAAATATACAACAATACATAGAATTATTAATGTCTTTTATCCCAAAAATCATTAGGATATGAAGTAAAGATCATGTTCCATCAAGGTATTTAGTAAATGTTCTACCGTAAATAAATCAAAACTAAATGTTTAATTTATTAATATGCATTGCTAAGATCTTTAAAGGCGTTTTCTCAATATTTAGGTTTTGTTGTCCCTCAGATTCCAGATTTTCTAATAGTTGTATCTCAAACAAATATTGTCCGATCATAACAAACCAGACATCAATGGAAATATAATTTAATCTGTTTTTTTAATTACTCTTATGTCTTGTTTTGTGCTCCAGGGTCACATTTTTCTCACCTCATTAGCAGATATTTTTGCTTGTTTTAAGTCAAAACGAACCAAATTTGGATAAGAAAACAACACACAATATCTTAAGTCATTTTACTTGTCCACTAAATGCACCCTGCCTCATGAATGTTGAGATATTTACTAGAAAACAAGACAAAGGTGCAGTGTAGGGCTGACAGAAAGCGAGACGTGGCTATGAATTCTGATTCCATCTGATCGTGACACGTTTCATATCTGCCGTCTTTTTTTCCTCCAGGTCTCATCCCAGACTCCGATCATCCGTACAGCAAGTTCGAGAACGAGTAAAAGCCACGGATCGGATGCCTTCACCTCACGCTTGGCTCTTCTGAGACGCGCCGGATCACTTTAGGTTACAGAGATCACCTTCTCAGTCCTTCCATCGCTCAGAAATCTCTCTCTCTCTTTTCTGTATCACCGTATTACTCAGAAGAGTCATCTTCATCCTCTGTGTCCTGATTTCTAATGCAGTTATCTAAATGTTAAGACGCTCCCAAATCAAAATGCTAAAATGATATAAGACATAAATTTAAAAATGCATCAAGCTGAAGTGATTTTAGGCTTAAAACATGAACAAATATCTTCCAGTGGTGTGTTTTATGCATCAGCTCACTACATATTGATGCATATTTCAGAAAGTAAGCTCTCCAGTAAATGTGTCTTGATTTAAGAATGTATACTTGTTTTGGAAAGCGAGACAAAAATGTTAAGAATTTTTTTTTCCCACATTTTAACGCTTTAGATGAAACTGGCCATAATGGCTGTTCGAATGTGACTGTTTTGTTTCTTTGCTTTCTTATAGAGTGTCAGAGAACTAGTTTGTGCAGAAATGTAAATTGTCATTTTTTCACCCTCCTGCCGCTCTTTTCTCGAAGGACAATGTAATGGGCATGCTGATGTCATGTGTGAACCGCATCTAAATTTTATTCTCTGATAATCCACAAAGAGCCAACAGTGCAGATGCTTTCAGATGAGTTCAGAAACAGCATGGACTGCAGTTCTGATGCATTCAGATAACGCCTTTTATTTAGCTTTATACAGTGCATCATATAGATTACTGTTATAATTCTTTTATGGATTTTTCTTGGTGATTTTTGAACTGATGTCACAAAGACTTGCACTGTGAAAAAAATTCCCTTTTCGTTCCATGTAACTTGTGCATGTGAGGGTGAATAAATGACAGCCACGGTGAGTTTTCCAGTCAATTCTTGCACTTTTTGATTCAGTTGTGATCGCAAACGCTTTTTTAAATCACTCGAGCTTCTGTGAATGACTTAGATGTTTGTATTTATACTGTGTTCTTATTAAAACATGTCCTAATAAAAACAAGCTTCCACTTTTAAGGAAACGGCTGTGCTTCATCCCTGTGTGGACTGATGAGTGAAATTCACATCACATCCGGCGTTTTTCAGCGCCTGGAGGAAGTAGTTTGATGTCCTTCTGGTTCCACTCGTCCTCTCCATACTAAACCACTCGCAACACCGACCCATTGCTCTTTTAATGACTAAATCTGGGGGATTTTTTTGTCTTGTTTCATGCCACCTTTTCTACGGTTTGTTTAAAGCAGACCGGTGCGTTCGTTATGCAGCTCATTCTGTGCCGCAATTACAAAAACAGCAAAAGTTGTGCGTTAGGCACTGAATCCAGCAGGGACATGCTAATGTTTGAGCAGATCCGCTGCATGTTAAAGACGAGACGAGGGCAGCCGCTGCATGCGAGATTAAAGTGAACATGAAATCAACACTCAGCCTATTTGCTTTCTTAATATGTGTTTCTGCATAATTCATCAGCACACGTTATTCCAAGAAAAATGATGCAGGAGAGAATCACCAGTCTCTTTCATTTTGCATCCACCTGTCATATAGAAACACTTTTCACCATCAATGCAGGAAATCCAGGCAGATATGTCAGATTATGGAAGCCAAAATGATTGTGATGATGTTTGATTTTAAATTAAATTTATTTAGATGTTTTTATTTGGCAAATGAAGCCTAATGTAAGATCACGATTAGATGGTGATACTGTGGTATGACATATGTGTGTATTAATTATATAATACACAGAAGAGTAAAAAAAAGCCAACTTTTTATCTATAAGAAGCAATTGTTTGTTCTATATATATATATATATATTTTTTTTTTTTTTTCAAAAAAAAATTATATATGAATGAAAATGTTTTAAACTTATGATAAAAAATTATGAACAAAATCTAAAATATTATTTTAATATATATTAAAATACTTAAAACCATTTAAAACATGTATGCATAGCACTTTTATTATACAATTTTTTATTTTAAGTATTTTATTATATATTCAAATATTTGTCATATTTATTTTTTGAAAAATTATAACAAAAATGATCAGGTTTCATCAACCTTTTTAACAGATATTTTCTGAGGCTTTTGGTTCGTAATAAAGCCTTCTTATGTTTGACTGTTGTATAATGTTATAAAGCTGCTTCTGTATGAAAATGCAATAAAACAAATCCAAATAGATATGCGACTTGTGCTTCTAAAAATGCGTTGCCTTTCTTATTATAGACCATGGACATAATGCATCATTTTTCATAATATCAAGCTGAAATGTTTCAATTCTCATAATAATTCAATAAATGTTTATCAGGATAAAAATCAATAATTTATTCATATATATAATATTGTATGCGTGCATAGATACATAAAATCATTTTCTAATCTTTTCATTGTAGTGATTACATTTCATCTCTTTTCTTCCTTTCCTGTATGAATTATTAAATAAGTCATGTGCGAAATATTTGGGTGCTTAAAAAGCCATTTAAAAACTGTACAAATGTCCTGAGGATGCCTGCATTTTATTATAAGGCGAGGTGGTGTTCTACTGATGACGGACAGCTGATGCAGCTAATGAAAGACGCGACGTCCATTCGACGGCCAATCACTGGCATGCGGGGGCGGGGCTAGAGCGCCGTTTTGTCCGCACTCTCGTCAAGCAGAAGGAGAATCCCAAAAATGACATCCAGCAGCTTTCCAGAGGAAAACCGCGGCGTTTAGAGACGCTCTCCTGAAGTTTTCCTCCTCACATGATCACGGATTACAGCTCATTCTTCAGATATGTAGTCATTAGACTTCGGAGATGTGTGTTTAATACAGAAGGACAGTTGTTTTTCCACACAACCGTTATTTACGCGCCTCTGATTCCAAACTCCGGACCCTTCAGCTTCAAATCGGACATGTGTGATTTAATGCCAGCTGCTCAACCGGCCGAAAAAATCGGCAAAATGAAGAAATTGAGAAGAACTTTGTCGGAGAGCTTCAGTCGCATCGGTAAGTGTCAAAATACACGGTAAATACACGGTAAAATACGCGCCGTTATTGTTCGCGAGCTCGTCAGTTCCGCAGGACAGTCTGAGGAAAGTTAGTTTTTACTGTAAACGATCGTTTAATAAACCAAACGACGAATATAAACTGTAAAACGAGACTGAAACGGGTTGAAAGTGTGAATGTGAAGTGCAGATGTTGCGCGTGAGCTCCTCACAAACCAGCCGGATATAGAATACAGAATAGAACTGAGTAGAATGTGTGTGTCGATGATGCAGTGATGGAGTTTTCTCCTGCAGACGCATCTCTGATTGTTTGTGATCGTGTCAGAGCGGATCGATGAGTTTGATCGATCACGAACGAGCACTTTTCTGGGTCTGAACTCGCGAGAGCTTCATGATTCTTGAGTTGTGATCGCGCAGAAGAATCATAAACGAGGTCTTATTCATATCTCAGTGAAACACATTAAATGCAAAGACAATAGATCACTCCATAAGCAACCGTTTTTCTGGTTTTGATGGCTTTGTTGGAGATTTTAGCAGATGCTGAAATTGTTCATCTTAAAAACATACAGGTCACATTTCACCCTAAAATCAAAAGAAATTATATATTTTTCATAAAGTGACGCATATACTGTTATTAAATAGAAAAAATTATTTATATGTATATTTTGGGAATATTTATTAGATTATTTAAAATATTTCATTTTCAATATGTAAAGATGGTTTTTAAAATAAAATAAAAATCATAAAATAGTAATACTAATACATACATACATATTTATAGAAAATATACATTTATAGTTTATTTATATGCTGTAATCTTTAAATTTATAATAAAATGTAAAAATATATATTTTTTTCAAAAATCTATCTAATAAAACTATTCAACTAAGTCAAAATAAATGTTTTTTTTGTGAGGCCTGTTATTATACATTTTTTTAAATGTTACGATTTGTATTATTATTTTTATTTTTAAATATTTTCATCAATATAGCATTTTCTTTTGAAAAATAATAATACACATTTATCAGGTTTTCTTTGAGTCTTATCAAATGTGATAAAACTACTTCTGTATGAAAATGCAAAAAAAATCAAAAAAAAAAAAAATCCCAGTAGATAAATGACGTGTGCTTCTGCAGCAAGAGCATGTAAAATGCATTGCAATTTCTCTAAAGACAGTAAACATAATACAAGATATTATCAAGCTGGAATGTTCTCATGAGAATATATCTGAAAGATCAAGGATGCATCAAACTCATACATAATTGTTTTGTGGGATATTGAAGTCATTCTGTCATCAGATGTTTCTCCTCAGATAGAGCCCAAATGATCTGAGTAATGTTTTCAATGCAGTTTTATGGCTTATTAGAGACGGTTGAGCACTAGTTAGGGAACTGAGCTGGTCCCGGTGCGGTCTGGTCTTTTGTCAGTGTCATAAAGGCTCTTCTAAAGATGCTGCCTACGGGCCTTTTTTATGGTGAAGTGGCGGACTTCACCCGTCAGCATCTCACGCTTGATCTGAGCTCATCCGTTCTGTCACAGCAGCAGAGATGACCTGATGACTGTGTCTCTGCACAAGACCAATTCACACGGGCTTCCTTCCAACATCCACTTAATTATGCTGCTTGTGAAAATACCTTCGTTTGCATCCTGCAGAGAGACAATGCCAGCTCTGGAACAATATCTGCAGGATTTGAATTTTGATTTGAATTAACTTATAAAATGGATTCTTTTACAATTTATGCTTTG
>JAUMHP010000070.1:21044760-21055182 GCA_032361065.1 Enteromius trimaculatus | reverse complement strand
GAGTGCATTTTATATATATATATATATATATATATATATATATATATATATATATGTGTGTGTGTGTGTGTGTAAATTATAATATTTTTTATAGTAAAATAAATATTTTTAGAACCGTTTACAATTTTTTAGGCTTACAATTTTCTTTTTAATTTTTTTTTTGAGGTATGGTGTGATCTGGATGTGTTCATTATATTCTTGTAAAATACTACAGCAAATTTCAAGTAAAACATTCAAGGAAAAATATATATTTTTAGGACTGTTTAAAAAAAAATCTTTATCCAAAATATATAATGGGTTTAACTAATCAAAGCAAGCAGTATTTTTATTTATTAACTTTTTTTTTATTTCACACAAAACAGTTAACCGATAGATTAAAATACCTATTTAAGGACCATTTAAATTTTTTCATGTGAAGTATAACTTATCTGATAAAAAAAAATTATTTTCTTTTTAGTGTTTTTAATTTTTAAACAAAGTATATAATGAAAATATGTTTGTTTAAAGTAAAAAAAAAAAAAACATTTTTAGAAGTATTTGAAACTTTTATTCCTCGTGCAAAATATTATGATTTTTTTTCTCCTGTTTTCGGGGTGCGTTATGCTCTGAACGTGTTTATGACAGGCTTCATCTGTTTTTCTGGAGTTTCCCAGCACTTTTTCAGGCCGCGGTGTGTTTGTGAGAGCAGAGGAGTCCAGCAAGAGCTGCGCTTGTGTATTATTCATCAGAAGTGCTGTTTCTCAGGAAATCCCCAGCAGGCTTTGTGCCGCTCTGAGAGCCGCTATTGAGCAGAGATGAAGCTTCAGCCCGAACGATACGCCTCTCTCACACAAACACACAATACCGTCAGAGAGCGGGGTCAGCGGATCAAATTGGGGTCAGAACAGATAGAAAAAGGCTGGATGATCTATAGCTCTGTCTGTCTTTGTAGAGTGAAAAGCCGTAGTTAATGTTAAAAATGTGTGATTTGGTAGAGGCTGTGCTGTCTGGAGAGGTAGATGTGTTCAAAAAGTTGAAGTTTCTGAGAGTTCTGGCAGTCGTGCTGCTGATGCAAGAAGCCACCGATCAGCTGCAATGGCTTTGCATGTCATTAGCATAAATTAAGAGCCCAAAGGTGATTGATATGGACGGTGTTGTGTGGAGAGTCTGTTTTGGATGATTTTACATTATTCATGTGGTGTGATCGGTGTTATGACTGTATATGTGCGTGTGTGTGTGTGCGCGCGCAGACACGGCTGATTTAGTGTTTTTACAAATAAAATTATAAAATGTGAAGTTTAGATATTTGTATTTAATAAATTAATTTTACATTTATTGTACATTAAAATTAAGTTAAAAATATATTAAATGTATTTATTTAAAAAATTATAGTTTTTTAGTATTTTTATATAAGGAAATTAGGAAATTTATATAGTTATAATATAATATAATATATATATATTTTTTTTTTACTAGTTATATATACATACTCACACGCGCGCGCACACACACACATAGTCGGCAACATTCAAAGTGGATCAAAACCTTTCATCAAAGTTGTCCTAAAACAAAAACAATCCCCATTCTTGTCTTAGGACAACTTTGTTTTTATGATCCAGCAATGTTGACTACTGTATACACTCACACACACATATATACATGCAAACATCATTTTAAATATGTATTTTATGTTTCACGAGTAATATGTCATCTTTGAGCTTTCATCTACTTTTGTACTTTTACTTTTGTGTGTCTGGTGGTCTGGGTGTGTTAGTGTGTGTGTGTCTGGTAGTCCGTGTGTGTGTGTGTGTGTGGTTGGCAGGTTGGCAGTGCTGTGACTGGGTCAGTTGGCTCGAGTCTCAGGCCTGCAGCTCCACTGACTCTTTGAAGATAAACACCACAGACAGACGAGCGGAGTGTACAGCAGCCAGCTGTTTATCTCACACACACACACACACACACACGACTGGCACAGTCAACACCTCAAAGTGTGTGTGTGTGGCACAGGAACAGCACAACACACACACACATCAGAAGGTCAAAGACTGTTGGACGGCAGCAGATTGATTCTGATTGGCTCTGAGAGAGTCAGTTAGCATCAGTCCATCTGGAAACACTGTTTCTTTCCGTGGAGGATGATAGTGAGTCCTGGAGAGGAGCAACTCATGGCTGACTGTGTTTGAGAGTCTGGGATCCAGTTACCACTTACCAACAGCCTCAAAGTATTTCTGCTCTCATATAAAGTAATTCAGCTTTTTTATATTTGTGTTTACATTTCATTGGTCGGCAGTAGTGTAGGGCGGAGCTAGATTTGATTGGATGATGTAAATTAGGGTTGGGCGATGTCCACCAATTTGGTATCGTGCGATGTCTAATGTGAAACATCGCGATGAAAGATGGCATCGTCGTCGTAGGCGGCGGTTGTTGTTCGGGGGGGGGGGGTTTAGTTGAATTGCGCACGGATAAAACATCAAGCGCGCGCAAGGGTTTGAAATGAGCTCGTGGGCCCCATTTCTTTGCATGTATATCTGTTTTTCTCTCGCGGAAATGATTTACTGTGATTTATTTACTCGCCAGCATCAGTGGTGCGCTCACTAATTAATGCCATAGATTTGCCGCCATAGATTAAGTGTGTTTTTCGCGAGCTGGTTGCTGCTGCTGCGGCGGGGTGGAGGAACATGATGCCGGCTCAGCATCGTGATGTCTATCAGCCATCTGCAATGGACGATGGTGTCGTCTATCGACCCAACCCTAGTGTAAATGATCTGTTATATTATTGGTTAGCTAGTGGTGGTGTTTTGTGGATCTGGGCTCTTAAAGACTCTCTTGCGACAGTGAAGATGGGCCGAGCTCAGCGCAGTGGGAAGTGTGGCTCTGAACTGTGATATCAATCAAACACTACTTTCTATCTCAAAAGGGGGCGGGGCTGCATGATGCCCTTTTTCCTGTCTGAGTTGAATTAACACACAGAACAACGCTGTGTGTTTGAAGCACTTCAGTGGTTCAAGTCAAGTCAAGTCAAGTCACTTTTATTTATATAGCGCTTTTAACAATACAGATTGTAGCAAAGCACTGAACATTATCAAATAGAAGAACAGAGTGATGGTAATGGCAAGGAAGGAAGGATGGTAAGGAAAAACACGAATGATTTATCACGAGAAAGCTCTTTCTACTCACTTTTGACATTTAGATTCCAGTTTAATGCTGCTCACACAGATGCACACCCACACACTATCAAAATAAGACGTAATAATCAGGGTTGTAGAACTTGAGTCCGGTCTCGAGACATATTTCGGACTTGTTGGTGTTTGCCCTTGGACTTAGTCATTGAACTCACCAAATGTTCGACTCCCATGTCGTGTGGAAACGCTATGCGTGATGCTTTCTATATCTTTGCAAAGCCACTAGTACTGTACTAACCTGCACTCTATGCTTGCGCTCCCGTGGCGTCTGCCGTTGCTCTCCGCTCTCCACGCGGATGTTTCAGCAAAGGATAAATGGATTTCCAGCACTAAAGACCCTTGCAGCAGCTCTGCTACTAAATGTATTTTTTTAAATGGCTATCCTTGTGCAGCTGTGATCAGCTGTTTCTCCATTTCAGCTGAGTTTTCAGTGTTGCTACAGGAAAGGATGAAGCTGATTGGTTGGTTCTTGTCACATGACCTCCAGTATACTTGCTGTTCTGAAAAGTTAGGTGTTTCTAATTTAATTTCCTACCTGTGTTTTATTAACGTCTACACCTACCCCAGCCCTAAACTTCCCCTTTACAATAATGAATACTAGTTATTGTACAGTGTGACGCTGCATGTATGTGCACATGCCCAGTAGCGCCAAAATGTATCCATTCTATTTTTTTTATTATACATTCAATAAAATTCAAATACAATTTTTTTTTTTTGCTGAGAATTTACATTTATGGATATGAAATTGAACCATGAAAATAAAAAAACTAATTAAAAAAAAAAGTGTGTGCCATCCAGGATCTAGTTTGGAGAATCCCTGCTTTTTGATCATTACAAATAATAATGAAAAATGATTTTCTTAGAATAGGCATCACATACATTATCAGTACATTTTCTTCTCCTATTTGGACTTGACTACAGCTCTAGTAATAATGAAACTAATAAAACTGTCTTTCTTGCAGCAGGTGTTTGTGACAAATTAAAAATTCACCTTGTATTTGTGGTTTATTTTTTTGCTGTACAAGTGATAATATAACAGAAATGCACATTTTTTTAATTATTTTTTTTTGTCAAAATACCAGTTTTTTAATAAGTATACAGTAATAATTGTGCTACATAAATTCCAAATCAATTAATATTTTATAAATATTTAAATTTAAAAGAAAATATGAATATAAATGATACATAAATACATATGAAATAAATATAGAAATAATTATAACTATATTTATTATAACTATATAATTATATAACTATTTGTGTATTATATATATATATATATATATATATATAATAAAATTAAAATAAATGTATATTTAATCAATAAATATAATTTTTTGTTAAACACTAATATATACAATTTGCAAAAAACGATAACTCAATTTTTTCAGAAATATAATTTTTTTTATTGTGTGTTACAAGTGTGTTATAGAGCTGTATTATACATTTTATACAGTTTTTCTGTATATATTTAGTTCATTTATTTTTTTATTTACATATTTCTGATATCTGTTGCTGTTCAGCAGCAGTTTTTCTCTCATTATTTCTTTCCTCTCTGTCTGTACTCTGCTGCTCCTCTCTTTTCTCCAGTGTGTGTGTGTGTGTGTGTGATTGGCAGCTGAAGGGATTCAATCTGATGAGCCGTTCTCAGTTTCTGAGGGTCAGAAAGCCAGTTAGCTGGAGCCCAATGGAGGGAAAGAAGAAAATCACACGAGGAGAGATGTGTGTGTGTGTGTGTGTGGGAGGGGTGTTTGCCTCGGGCAGGTGTTTCCCTCACACACACACACACACACAGAGGAGCTGATGGCACTAATGATATGCGTGGATAAGGAAGGGGGTGGAGCTATGAATGTCTCATTAACATAATCTGATTTCACTCCTCTGCCTCAGTGTCAGTGTGTTTCTGTTTCTCAGCCTAGAACAGACTGACAGCACGAGCTGATTCACCTGACAATACTAAAAACACTTCAATCTCAATGTGTGAAATAAAATAATATTAGTGTATGCATAAACCTTTAAAAAATGTATCTTATATCTAAAGAATTATATTTTTGTTTAGTTGAAGTACTAAATTAAATAAAACTAAACTTAAAAACAATATCTTAAAAGCTAAATAGATTTTTTTTCATGTCAAGAACACATCAAAATGACTAAAACTGCTATTAAAAATAATAATACAACTGTATAAAGACATTTTAAAGAAAAATATTAATATATAAAGATATTATGTATTTATGAAGTGTTTATTTACAAAAACATAAAATGTCAGAAATCACATTTGTTATTGTTATCGTTATATTAGTATATGTATGTTAACCGTAGTAATTTTTAACCAAATCAAAATAACCCAACTACAGTTTGATTGAGATCAATTAGAGAATGCACAATGAAAATGGTTAAAAACAATCATATCCATTTCCACGTTCCATATCCACATACATTCAATTCTATTATAAAGAAATAACATTTTTTGTAAAGACTTTTAAAATATAAGTATTATCTCTCTCTCTCTCACTATATATTATATATATAAACAGTGCTGTTTGATTGCATTGCCATATTCAGATGCTTGTGTAAAGGATCCGTCTGCTCTGAGTGTGTGTGTGTGTGTGTGTGTGTGTGTGTGTGAGTGTGTGAGTTCAGATGGCAGGCACTGTTGTGCATGCGGTCCAGGCAGATGGTGAAATCTCTGAGCTGCAACCAAACTGGAGCAGCTTTAAAAAGAGCTGTGATTATTCCCTCGTTTTATTTATGCAACTGCAAACGAGCGTCCCGAAAAATCACTCCTCTGCTAGTCTGGATGTTTGGAGTTTCTCTTCTCTAATTACAGCCCTGGATGGCTGTGTGAGAGTCTGCTGGGAAGCGCTTCGATCAGGCGCTAAATGTCACTGCGTCTCAATTATAATGCATGGCGTTTACGGATGAAAGTGTTTTGTGGATGAGGAGGTAGGCGACAGCGGCATGAAAACGAAGGCCCACTCGCTCTCTCTCCTGACATATGGGCTCCTCTAATGAGCTTCTCCGAGCGCCAGCCACTCGGTCAGACTCTCCCCGATCAGCTGAAGATCTGCTTACACTTGACTCAGATCTCAAGAAAAGGTTTACTTCAGGGATTCATTCCTGATATTGAGGTGAAGATGCTTGAATATTTATGCTAACTTATGAACAACATAACATGTATCATATACACACACACACACACACTCATGTAGTGTGTCCATGTGTTCTGGGGTCAGACTGTATGTGGTATTGTCCTACACTGACCCTACACCTAAACCTACCCCTTACAGGAAACTGTGTGTTTTCAGATTTTGAATTATGGGGACACTGAAATTGTCCTCATAAAACATACATATTGACAGACACACGCCACTTGTTCACCTGTTTTTCTGTCTGTAAATCTACAGATTTGAAAACTGACAGATCTTGAATTAGTAAGAATGAGAAAGGTGTAAAAAAAAATATTTGTTTAAAATAAAATAATAAAAAGCAATTGAAATAAAACTTAAATTTAACAGCAACTTGTTAAAAGTTGTAAAAATGTATCTAAAATATTTGTAGGGCCCAATGAAATGGGTCAAATTATGGGATAAATCATTCATTTAATTTATCTTTTAATTAAATCAAAATGAAACAATAATTTTGTGCTTTGTTTTTTTATGTTTGGCAAACAAAGTGCTGCACAAAAGTTAGTAGTAAGACATTCTACTGTAAAATATGAATATATTTCTGTCACAATGTCTTCAAGTTAAACCAAACTTTTATTTTGACGAGTGGCCATGCAGAGTTTTGTGTGTGTGTGTGTCTGTCTCTCTCTCTATGTGAGTGAGTGTGTGTGAGTGCGAGCTTGTCTCTGTGTGTGTGTGCGTGTGTGCATGTGTTGTCAGACAGGTGGAGGGTAATTATCGAGCCGTACAGACGAGCGTCAGATCAGCGTGTCAAACCGCAGCGCTGCAGCTTCACTCACACACAAAACTTTTCCAAACCCAAACAAAACAAGCACACACTCCAGAAGTCTGAGGATGTTGTGCTGGTTTTATCCGTGTCTACACAGAGACGCGTCTGAGTTAACAGCAGCGCTGCAGCGTGACACTCGTGACAGATAACAGGTGATTATCACACATCATGTAACCTGTGTGTGTGTGTGTGTGTGTGTGTGTGCACTGAAACACACTGCACAAGTCTGACATTTGTCCATTTGTTCATTAATATATCAGTCTATCTGTATATCTATGGTTCGTTAGATTTTTTTTCTGTTGTTTGTTCGTTCATTCAATCATTCTAGCATTCTGTCCTTATATCTAACATGTCTATCTATCTATCGTTACATATCAAATAACGTATATCAATGGGTCCTAACTGTATCTGCAGTTACAGTTATCCACCATAGCGTTCCTCTGTTGATGATGGTCTCCAGCGCTGGGTGTGTGTGTGTGTGTTTATAGGGATGCTGTACTGTACGAAGCATGTTTTTGTGTCGGTGGGTTTTTAGAGGCGCGCTGGGATCAGCTTCACTCTCGCTCAGGGAGCTTCTTTATCAGGATCACGCAGGACAGGGAGGTAAAGCAGAATGAGAAAACACTTTCTGACAGCTGCGCCGTGAGACTCTCAGAGCGTTCCTGACTCTTTCTCACACACACACACACACACACACACACAGAGACTGTAGTAAAAGCACATTAGTCTCTCTTCATGAGGCTGAATGGGTCTGCTGGAATCCATTAAACTGAATCCAGAGGTTTAGAGATTATTCACCTTCACCATCCACCTCAGTGCCTAAAAATACTGCAGTCTACCCAATACCTAGTGAGCTGCCTACATAGACAGCATGCTCATGAGTTCTCATAGCTGAGGAGCGTCATGCCGTCTCATGAGAAACCTTATTTAGACCAATTTCTACAGTAGGATCATATTCATCCTCTATAGATAATGTAATCGCAAATGCATTGTAATGATCTTGGCTATAAAAATAAGACAGAAAGTAAAAATATAAAATGAAATTATATACAGTATATATCAAATCATCATGAGGTAAATAAAAAATGCAATAAAAAGCAAGCAGTAGAAAGTAAAGAACAGAATAATAATAATCTACTATAAAATGAGAGAAAATTATGAATTCAAGACAAAACAACAAAAAGTCTTGTATATTAATAATTTAATAATTTTGGGGTAGGGGGTAATTTAGTGGATTAAAATAAATTAATAATAAATTAAAAAATAAACAGCAGTAATTAAGGAAATGAGGGGAAAAATCTTATAATTTGCACACATTCTCTTTATCTTATGCTTAGTTTATTTGAAGTTTGATAAAAAGTTAGTTTGCGTCACTGAATGTCACTGCCAGCTGTTGAACATTTTACATTGATACAAAAAAGTGTCAAATATTAAATGTTCTTATCTCAAACTCACTGTTAAACAAGTTTGACATAAAAAAGAGGAATATCATGTTGTCATATATCTGAATATTCCAGTTGATCTGGAGCTTTACAGACACTGAGTGTAAAATTACTCTCACAAATCCTGTCTGAATCATATTTCACCTCAAAATATACTGCAAATACAGAAAGTTTGTGACTTCTGTGTTCTCTAGCAGGGAGCGGACTCCCACAGACTCGGTGGGTTCTCGTTTAGCTGCGTTTATTCTCAGTAATGGTGCACCAGCAGCGCTGCACAAACGCCGCTCACTGATTGCGTTTAAATCGAAGGCTTTTCTCGCTGCGCGTACAGACGGCAGATATCGGCTCTTCTGGGTTTTATCTCTCCTGATGAACGCTGGGGAGATTCTGCAGGAATGAATGCATTATTCATGCGGCTGGATAAGCTTTAATTAACAGTGCTGCTTGGCGTTGTGCGGGGAATGAATGTGTGTTTTTCCTGGTCTGTCACTCGCAGCACGCTTGACTTATCAAAGGCCGTGGCTCCACCCACTCACGCAGCGTTTGCATAACGCCAGCGCCGCAGAGACACAATTAAACACAGGGATCTCCTCACTTACAGACGTGGTATTTGCTCTTTCTGTGATTCCCGGTGGGACTGCCCCGTGTAAACGCAGGCTTCTCTCTCTCTGACTGACCTCTGCTCAATCTGTTTCGCCGTCTGATGTGAATAATTGATCTGCTCTTCAGATTCTGATCTTATTTTTGCCGTGTGATGCTGGGAAGCATGAAATATTGACCCGCTCGACTCTGGACAGAGAGACTGGATCCTGAGCACGCGTGATGCATGAGAATGAAGCTCAGGCGTGTGAAATCAAAGCACATACGTGATTTAAACACGGACGGACGGTGGTGAATTAACTCGGCGTGCTGCTACTGTGGTGCTCTGATTTCATGCATGATTGTTGGGTCTCGAGGTGTGTGTGTGTTTGCGTTATAAGGCTCATCTGGGCTTAAGGTGTCAAACGTTATAAGTTAAACACACTTCAGTCAGTCTGAAGCACTGCAACACGCTCTCGCTCTCTTTTATAAAAAACAGTAGTAGTAGTAAGGCATTCTACTGTACAATAGTCATATATTTCTGTCACAATTTCTTCAAGTTAAACGAAACTTTTATTTTGACGAGTCAAGTTTTGATTGTGTGTATATGATGTGATGGTATCTGTCTATTTGTCATTCATTCTGTCATTCTCCGTATTGTTCATTCTATCTATCCTCTCAGTTCAGTTCTGTGTGGATTAAAGGCGTCATTTGATGTTGCTAAAAGATTATTTTGTGTATTTGGCAATGTGTTTATGTGCTTTATGGTGCAAAAAAACATTATTTTCACATACTGTACATTATTGTTTCTCCTCTAAGCCCCGCCTCCTGAAACGGGTCGATTTGTACAAAGCTCATCGCTCTAAAACAGCGAGGTGTGCTCTGATTGGCCAGCTATCCAGTGCACTGTGATTGGCCGATACCTTAAGTGTCTGATGGGAATGCTCCGCCCCTTACCATAACATGATGCTGCGTCCCGGCGCTATGACACCAAAACACTAAAACACATTACAAAGCAGTGAGACATAATTACTGATGATCGTGACTTAGTTCTGTGTTTTTACACGCGGTGTCGCATCACGCCTCGTAAACATAACACCACGTCTGCATTCATGATCGGAGAAACACCCCTTCACTGCTCAAAACTCCCGTCTGAATAGTAAGAGCAGCTTGTTTTAATAAGAAGAGCTCACTATCTTAAAGTTTGTGAGTGGTCGGCAGCAGACTGTTCTTGCCTCTCTTTCTAGTCTCTGTGCACAGCCAGCATAGACTGCTCTGTCAGC
>JAUMHP010000070.1:21011018-21042098 GCA_032361065.1 Enteromius trimaculatus | reverse complement strand
CGTCTCCAGAACATGGCGCCCGCAGCAACACTACAGACACAATAATAGCTCCGCCTTCTTTCTTTCTGGAAACATTTAGAAATAAACCCACTCTGTGACGGAGAAAAGTGGAGGCGTGTTTAAACGAGCCGTTTTAGGAGGATGTGTACAAGTAATAACATTTATAATGAATATCTCTGCACTAACACCTTGTAACACTCCAAAGAGAAAGGAAAATTTGATATCGTCAATATCATCATCGTCACAATCATCATATGACTTCTTTAAGGTCTGTTACAGAGACATTAACAGTCCCCCAGAAATACCCTGAATCTTCATCTCACA
Source organism: Enteromius trimaculatus (assembly GCA_032361065.1). Taxonomy (NCBI): domain Eukaryota; kingdom Metazoa; phylum Chordata; class Actinopteri; order Cypriniformes; family Cyprinidae; genus Enteromius; species Enteromius trimaculatus. The sequence goes on along the minus strand of JAUMHP010000070.1, from coordinate 21,041,774 downwards.
GAAAATGCAGCAAACGTGCCTGAAATATGAATATTCTTCACAGGACTCCAGCTTCTCTGAGCTCTCTAAACACTGAAGCCGGCTCGCTGCAGAATAAATCAAACGCGTTACAGTGTGTCAGATTGTAAATATGCAACAAATTTCTCAAGCAGATTTCCTTTTCCGACTCCTCCCTCATTTTTATTCATGACCTGTAATTCATTAAACTGTGTGCATCTTTAAGCACACGCAAAATAGGCTAATTAATACACTTGACGATAAGCTGGTGCAGCATGGGGTCGCCGCTGAACTACATTTTCATCACTAGAGCTCTTCGAGACTCTGACACACAAAACAACACACACACACTTGATGTATGTAAGGACTTTCTCCTTATTTCTGCTACATTTTAGGAGAGGTTCATGCACGACATGCGGATTTTAAAACAGTTGAAGATGATCATACCTGATGTTGTTTATGAGTGGATAAACTACTCATCCCACGATGCACTCAAAACATGATGTCATCTGAGAGCTGATTCTCACCGATTCAGATCCATCGAGCTGCTGTGCGACCATCTGTGGTGTGTGTGTGTTTATATCAGGTCTGGATTACTCTCTTCTGCCACGCTTCATTTACCCGGCTCATGCTCCATTAGTCAGAGCCCAGAATGCTCTACACGCACACATGGCTCAGGGTTCAATTAAAGGCTGATTATGCAAAGGAGCGCTGCATTTCTCCCTGTAATTTCCATCTATTAATTCATCCCTCAGATGAAATGTGATCTGTCTCACATACAGGACTGCAGCATAGACAAGACAACAATATTGGCAAATGAGTGAAGCTTGTGTCACACATTTACTTTTAAAAATATGCAATATTAGTAAAGTTGTTTTAAGAGATGCAGCTTTTTATGTGAGAAAGCAATATTTTGTTTTTGTTTTTATTTATTTATATAAATATTTATTATTTAAAAATATATATATATTATATTTTACAAACTCACGTGTGTTTATTTTCAGATTTTTTTTAATTTAGTAATTTTTAATTAAAACATTTTTTTTGCTTTAAATGTAAAAATAAATATGCTATACTATGTAAATGTATATATTTATCAAAATATAATGGACAATATATTAAAAATACAGCAAACAAACATATGTATTTTTATGATTTATTCAGTACTATGATATATTTAAAGTTTAATAAAAATTGTAAAAATCCAATAAATCTCCCGTACCGTTCATATCAATGACAGCGTAATCTCGTATCTCCCTGCTCCCACAGCTATAAATATCAAATAAAACATGATTTGGGGGAAATTTTGTGTTAATGTTGGTACACAACAGTGTATGATACCAACTTTCTCCGTACAATGTTTAATAATTCAGGTTTTTGGAGATGCGAGGATTCCGCCCTGATTGTAGTATCATTAGATGTCCTCTGACAGCAGTTTTAGTGTCTCTAACCTGCTTATCTTGTTGATGCATTGACCTCTGGTTTTATCTTTGTTTAGTTCTGCTGTGTTTGAGTCTCTCTGATGTCATTACAGTGACAGCGCTCCTGAAATAGAACAGCATCTTCTGCTTCATTTCCTAACTAATTCCAGCCGTTTAAGACACAATAAGCGCTCTTCAGTCGCATTCCTGCTTGGGTTTGTAGTTCTAATCGTGTCTTTTTCAAGCATTCCTTCCATTCTGTTTGGTTAAGTTGCGTGGAACGGCCGAACGGTCCTCGGCAGTCGGATGCCAGCTCCGCTTTTTTGTGTTTTGCGGTCAGGCGTCCGTTTCCCTCCCCAGCAGACAGCCTGTCGTTTCCACTAATGAAGTGACACCACACTGCCCACAAGCATGCAGCCGTGCCTCAGGCCAAGCCCTAATCATACGCTTGAGAGAGAGATTCCAGAGGCATTCGCAGAAACCCAGAGGAAGGCGTTGGTTGGGAGACGAGAGCTTGACCGCTGTGTTTGTAGTCTTTCTGATCAGTAAAACATGCGCTCCAGCTTTTACATGTGTGCATTTGCGTTTTATACTTCCAGTACTTTAAATGCATTTGCACCAAGAAAGGATTTCTGCTGATATTGTGCTCTGCAAGGAGTTCATATGGATTCTTGAAGATAATGCAGCCGAGCGTGTGTGTGTGTGTGTGTGTGTGTGTTACAGCAGCAGCAGGTCGTGGTGTCAGGCTCAGGAAGGTTGTGATGTCAGACCGAGCTGTCTCTGTGTTTGACTGACAGGCAGTTGTTTGAAGTGGAATCCAGGAGAGACGCCCGAGGCTGGGCTGAGCGTCAGATCCTGCTCCCGCTTGATCTGCTTCAGTCGGGCGTCTCTGACCGGAACGAGCGTGTGTTTGTTTGCCGCGCGGCTGAGGGCCGTTTCTCCACACAAACGGAGGCTGGAGGGAACGTACAGAACAATCAATCCATCAAACCATCCCGAGTCAACAGAGCTAACGCGTCCTGCAGCTCACTGGACACAAATAGTCTTTATATTTCAGATGCTATATCGAAATTAATATTCAGAATGGGGCTAAATTGAAAGAATTCAGCTGCAGTCTAAATCGAACTCAATGACATTCGAGCCTCATAAAGTGCAGTTTTTGTATACACAGTCAAATATACACAGATTTCATATGCTTTTAATGGTTTTGGTTGTTGATCACCCACTGCTGTAGAACAGCCCTTTCTGGGGTTGCCAGAGCAGTATTAATGATGACCTCCTGCTCTCGCCGCGGCTCCAGAAGCTCCAGCATGGGCTTCACCAGCCGCAGCCATGTCTAAATATATTAAAGGTACAGTTCACCCAAAACCTCCTGGTAAAGCTCTGAATTCAGATTCAAAGCATGGCTCACTGATGCATCAGTCTTGGTTTGATGTCACCGAGTGTAAAACATCCGAACGCAGCGTGACGTCTGCTCAATATTTTGGATGCAGTATGAGATTTCAGAGCTTCAGTGAACTTGCGTTTGTGTCTGTTCATCACATAAAGCATCATAGGTCTTCAGAAGACCTGCGGTGTTAGAGTATCAGTCTGTTAGGATGCTGCCATGGTGCTTCTCATCCTTCAGGAGCTGAATTATTTGTTTAAGCAACCGCATGGAAACACACTCGAATGCACATACTACACCTTTAGTACACAGATAGCAACACCCTGGAAACCACTTAAACACACTAGTAGCTACAAAGCAACGCCCCGGAAACCAGCCAGACACCTAGCAACCCCATGGCAGCGCGCTGAAGTCAGCCGGGCAGCGTGTGGGCAGCTTGGGCAGCAGCTGTAGTGTGGAGAGTCTATAGTATATCGTTCTGAAGCTCTGCTGTGAGCAGCACGGATTGTTTTGTCAGCGGGGATCCTGATGGATGGATCTCTATGTTTCTCCGTCGCTCCGTCCTGTACTTCAGTGGGAATTCCCCAGACTTTGAACAGGGACCGTTTATAGATCTATAGGCAGCTTTAGTGTTGTCATGAAAAAAAATGATGGTGTTTCCGTCCAGAAGCTTTCAGCTGTTCTCACGGAGAGAGCTTGAGCTGCTGTAGACCCTAGCTCAGCTCAGCTCTAGTGATTCAACATGACTGTGAGTCTAACAGTGCTTCACATCCAGGTACTTTACTGTTAGGTACTCATAGTATTTAATATTTTTAATGAGAATTTTTATTTAGTTCAGTTTCTTCGTGAGTGAAATATGGACAGAGATCTTCTTTAGTCAGGTCACGCACTTAAGCCATGGGCACAGAGCTAAACCAACTTTCCCAGAGTGCATCTGTGTGCGGCTCAGTGGCGTTCAGATCTCTTACACAGACAAAGCATCAGAAAACCAGCAGGATATCTGTCCCTCTGAAAGTGATTTACCCTGTCAAGCTCTAAACATATCTGATCAGTGATGCGTACAGCTCACGCTCACGAGTCATGTTTGTGTAAGGAGCAGACTGACAGATTCATGTGTCGTGTGAAAGTGTGAAAGAGTTTGACTCTAAAGGAACTCATGTTAAGGGCAAAATGGCGTAAAACAAGATGTTTTAGATGTTAAGTGTCTATTAATCTTTTGAATTAGCTTTTATGTTTATGCTTGCCGTTTTCATTTTAGTGTAAGGTTTAGTAATGTTATGTGCCTTTTTTTGTAAGTATTTTTTTTTTTACTTCAGTTTTAGTTTGTCATTTTTATACTTCAAGTTTTTTTATATTTATCATTTTATTTCGTTTTTTTGCTAAATGTATTTTTAGTTTTTATTATTTTTATGTAAAATGTATTTTATTTTACTTTTTCAGTAATAATTTGTGTTCTTGTCATTTTTATTAATTTTTGTTTCTTAATTAAAAATGTGTTTTTATTTTTATGTGCTATTTTATTTAATTTTTAATTTAACATGTTTTTCTTTTTCTTTCTTTCAGTTTTTGAGTACTTCACTTTAAACTTTTTTTTTTATTCATTTAAAAAGTGTGTTTTATTTTGCTGAAGACTGTTGAAGTGGTGATATAAATCCCCCCGGCGCTCCATCGACAAGAGCCGTTAATCCTCACACATTTATTATGATGAAGCCAGGACGTTTATGTAAGGTCTGCTGTGTGCTTGTACGGCTTTATTAGGATTGATCCAAACATGCTCTGAGACGAGAGCGAAGCAGAAATCACAATCATTTACTGCCAAAACATCCAGAAAAACCCCTAATAATCACACGAGTGCATCACTGAGGACTTTAATATAGTGCTCTAATCGTATGAATAAGCCGTGTGAATGGGATTTTGTGTTATTTCTATGCATGTGTTTCAGTTTTAATTTTAGTCCTCTTTAAATTTCTTATTTTGGGTAGTTATTAACATTTTAGTTATGTTTTGCTGTATTCCTTATCAAATATTGAACAGCAGGGATGCAAGCAAGTTTAAAAGAAGTTAAAGTTTTAGATTTAATTTAAAGATTTAATTTTAATTTTTATTTGTCATTTTTATTAGTTCATTTTTGATGTTGTATTTAACTATAATTTACTTTTATTTTATTTTTTAAATTTTAGTAATTTTGGTACTTAATTTTCAAGGAAACATTTTTCATCTATTTAACTTTATTTTTAACTTTTATTTACTTTAAGTGCTTTTGTGATTTATTTATTCATTTTTTCTTAGATTTTTATATCTAGGTTTATTTTTGTTTGTTTGTTTTTAATTTTTAAGTGTATTTTTACTTCCATTTTTTTTGTTGTATAAATTTTAGTACTTCAACGTAAACTTATTTTCAAGTGGCAAGGCAAAATTTCACATTTTTTATTAGTTCTTGCTGTTATTATGACCGTGTCCATCTCTATTTACTTTCATATTAAAGAAAGAGCAGCTTTAATGTTATGCTCAACAGGGCAAGAGAGATCACATTTTAAACCTTAAATAACCGTATTTTCATTCCTGGTATAAAGAAATTTTAATATGATTTTATGTGAACTTCTGACTCGACCAATCACAGTTTGAGTTTGGGGCGGGACTTTCTGTCATCCTGGCCAATGACAGTGGAGTTTGGTGACTTGATTTTAACAAGCTGTTTAGTTGAAAGGTTTAATCCACTGCCTTCACTAGTGAGGAGCTCTTTATTGGCTTTCATAGCCGTGATGAAGCTCATTAAAATGAAAGTGAACAGCGCTGACGTGCTGGAGTCACATCCTGGCCCGAACGCAGCATTCCTGTGCATTTAATGACTGGAAACTTCTCAGTGCACTTTAAATCCTCACTTTTAATTAAATTTGCACTTTTAAGAAAATGGAAAGTAATCCAAGTGTTTATTAAAGGGACTGGAAATCTTTTCTGAGACGTGCAAACACTCACAGCCGTATTAAAACGTCAGCTCAGAGTGAGTGTGTGCGGTTTAATGGCGGTCTGACTCACTTCATTACACGCTTTGAGACGTGACGAGGCCCGTGTCGGAGGGGGGGGGGGTCAGAGGTCACGGATGGGGCCGGTCTGCTGGCTGTGGACTATAGGAGCCCTTCTCTTCATTGTGTTTGTTAAATCAGTCAGAGACCTCTCATGCTCACTTTCTCCTCCTGCAGGCACATAAACGGACCGTTTTTGTCCAAAGAGCTGGTGACTTATACGTGACAAATATTAATTCCCTGTATTTCCTGTATGTCAGTTTTATTGTTTATTAAAATGTTTATTTCTCTCTCAACTTGAATGAAACTTAAATGAAACATAAAAACTTAAAAAAAAAACAAGCAAATAAAGTTGCTTTGGCAACTTAGAGAAGTATTAAAAACTACTGAAATTATTCAATTTCTAAAACTGAAATAAAAATAAAGCTAAAGAAAAATGTTTGTTAAATGAATACAAAAGCACATAAAGAATGACTAAAACTTGCACCAAAATTGAAAATAATAACAAGCATTAAAACAACAGATGTTCAAAGTATTAATAAATGCTAGTAATACTAAACAAAACACACTAAAACAACAATATTTTAAAGCAAAATATGCTTCACCAATTTTTTTTTAATAATAACTATTTAAAGTATTAATTCAGAGTTATAGAAAAATATATATTTCAATTTCAGCTAGTTTTTTATTATTGTATAATATTTATATTATATAATTATCATTATCATTGTTTGACTTAATGTCGAAGGAAAGAAATCAATTGGAGGTGTATTTAAGTGTCTGCATGAAGTGCATTTTTCAGTGAATCAGTCAATAAATGCATTAAATGAGCCTCATGTCTGACCTGAACACAGAAGGAGAAGTGAGCGGGGTGGACATGTTTCACCGGTTCAGCATTTAATGAATTAGTTTAGAGTTGAAGAGAATATTCAGTAGATGGTCATTTCTGACGAGTTAAAATGAACTGATTGAAAGAATTTTGCCTTATTCCTTATCTCTACTTATTTTATTCGTATTGTTTTGAAATGGTTTTCCATATCTTTAGAAAAATGTTTACAGTATGTGTGCGTACTAAATATCTCTCGTGTTTATTATCAATATCACTGAATATCTGTTTATCAGCAAGCCTTCAGTGGATGTAGTTTGTTGGGTTTGCAGTGGGACGGTGTGTTTCTGAGCTGGTCGATTTCCTCTCTCTCTCTCTCACACACACACACACACACACGCTTTGGGCTCTTGATAAAGGCAGCGTCCTTCCATGATCTCTGATTTCTGGCTCACACACTTGCAAATCCTCCAGGAACGGTTTTCCAAAGGCATGGATTGAAATCAAGTGGGGGAAGGGCAACAAAGAAAGGAAGAAAGTCTGAAATGAGAGAGTAAGAAAGAGAATAACAGACTGCCAGAGAGAGAGAGAGAGAGAGGTCGGACACACAGAGACGCATGCATTATTTATTAGCAGTATGGTCAATGGGGACAAAAAGAGGAAGATTAGCTGAGAAACAAGCGAGACGGATCTGCCCTTCCTCACACACACACACACACACTTTCCTCTGCATCCCATCATCCTCCTCAACAGTGCTGTGAAGCTGCTTTAAAGATGTTGTTCGTTTACTATAGTTTAGGCAAAACAATACTGGTTACATTCTAAAATTAAAATGTTTTAGGAGTTAGATGTTGTATCAATCAAATGCAAATGATATATAAACAAATTCAGTAAAAGCCTTCTGAATATAAATAGCAATAAAACAAAAGTTTGGTGCATGTAGGAAACTCGTTTTGAGAAAACAACCTTTAGAGGCATGAATGGTAGTTGGAATCTACGGGCACAAGTAGATAGTGTCATAAAATAAACATTTGAATGTGTATTTTGGAAAAATCACATTATGGAAAGCCAAATAGGCTAAAATCTCAACTGTTACCAGCGTGTGAAAATCAGTGCGTCTCGTCTTAAGCTACGGTTCCTAAAATCATCAAGACTGACAGTGAATGTTTTTGTCTCTCTGTTTTTGCAGGTTGGTGCTGTCAACCGTCAAGATGGAAAAAGGACAAAGAGGAGAACGAAACGGGAGCGGCTCTTCATGTTTATTTAAATAATTTCATTTCTGGCAGGTTTGACCTTCCGTGTGGGACTGAGAGAGTTTTACCATCAGGAATGTGGTGTAACTTTCCCACATGGACGGCATGCGAACAACGTTCAGACTTCAAAAGGCAATTAATACGAACTGTTTGTGTATGTAGCTACCTATATACGAATGTTTGTACAGTTAAATATGTCTATTTGAGAGAACAAACCAAATGCCCTCCTGCGCACAATTAAGCATTATCGAGACCAAGCTGGCATTTCCTTCAATCTTTCACATTGTTGGCTATGGTACGGTCCAGCTGCGCTCCCAATAACAATAATTCACACAATAATAACTAGGGATGCACGATGTATCGGCCGATAATTTAGCCATCAACCGATTATTTAAAAAGTAGCTGATTTCCTGTCAATCAAAAGTCATTGGAAAAACATGTCAGACAGCAACTTGTCTCGTGTTGGATTTAGAGCGGTCAACGTTAAAGCAATAATAACGCATTAACGCAAGCGCTGTTGAATCAGCCAGACAGATCCAGTTTACATATTGCAGAATTTACATTATTTGCATTGCACCTCCTATCCAAAAATCACAAAGATCTTTGTGCTTTGTTACTTTTGGGGGGAAAAGTCTCATCTTTCAAATCATGTACTTTTTATTACTAAATTCAAACAATAAATGCTGTGTAACGCTTTTAAATGTGGCATGATATATTGCTGTAGTGCTTAAGTTAAAGGGGCAGCGCTTTTTCTTTTCTTTTTTTGCATGAAATTAAAATGAATGAACATCTGAAGGTTTTGAAAGATATAGTACAACCTACCAAAATGTATCAATATTCATATAATCACTTATTTAGCGTTTAACCCAAAGAAAGAAATTAAATACAACAATGAACAGTGTCACTTAATGTTGCATTTACATCAGGAAACACTGATCACTAGAGGGAGCGTATGTACTCTGTATCATATGTTTGAATAAATCTTTCATGAAGACAAGTTTTTATGAAACTTACCTTACATTGCATACAAGCATTTTTTAATTTGAGTGTGATTATTATAATATAAAAAAATAGTGGCATTGAATATAGTTTTGTTAATTTTCTACTATGTACCAAATGAAAGGCTCCCTACATAGTTTATAGGATTAGTTTTTTCTTTTAAAAAACGAAAGTATCGGTATATATTCTGAATTATCGGTTATCAATTTCCCCACATATTTTGATTAAACACTATCAGCAGATATCATGATGAATAATCGTTATAGGCAGATAACAAGCTAAATAATCGGTTATCGGTATACATAGATATCATTCCAAATAATCAGTATAAGATGACATCATTATGAATAATAATAACAGATATCATTCTGAATAATCAGCTGTTTGTATTGATATCGGCCGATATCATTCTTAATAATTGGCTATCAGTATCTGCAGATATCATTCTGAATAATCATTATCGATATCGGCAGATATTCAGAAGAATTGGCTATTATTACGGCTAAGAAGTGTAGTATCGGTGCATCCCTAGTAATAACGATAACCACCCTGAAGATGTGGTTGCCGGCTGATGGTGCACATTCACTCACTGCAGGGACTGCGCTAAAGCAATGAACACCATCACTAACGGCAGATAACTGCGAGTCTCGTGTACGTCTGTGTGCGTTTACATGTGCGTTGAGTGTGAAAAACAGGCAATACGCTTGCACTGGTGCTACTGTGCATGAGAAAGACATTCACTCGTCCACGTTTGGAAATGAATCTGTTATCACTGTTCCATCCGAAGGCCCATGACAATCTTAGAACGAATTGCACTCACTAACTGATCGTTAAAACACCCCAAACTTTACTTTGAACTGTTAGAGGATGTTCACACAGGACCTGCTGGGTTTTTTGTTCGTTTTTAATTGTCTGTGCTAGATGGACATCTCTGTATATTGTTGCATTTTTTGGTTTCTGCATTTTGCAGATGCTTTTGTCCAATCTAAAGTACACTGCATTTAAAGTCTGCATGTGATCAGTTCATGCATTAACTGAGATACAAACCCATCACCATGTCATTGTTTGCACTACTATTTAAAGCTCCAGGACTTTGTTAGATTCTCTGATTTAGATTAAATATAGTTCAAAAAATAGAAAAAAAACTCTAAAGTTGGATAAAGTTAGAAGCTAAATCAGGTAAAAACATTTAAAATGAAGTTCTCGTGCATGTGACAAAAACATGTTTACACTTACAATTTTTACTTTTTTTTATTATCGTGTATACTTTCATATTTTAAAAGCATGCAAACTAACAAACAGCAGGATCATGGATCATGAACTAACAATAACAGACGCCTTTAACATTCATTTCTTCAAGTAAAATCATCTGCTAAATGCATAGAAAAAGCGTCTGCTTTTAACCATGATCAAAACTGAAATGGGTAAGACTGAATGTCAGGTACCTGCAAGAAATTAGGACCCAGATGCAAATGAGCAGACAGGGGTATTTTAGACGAACAGCAAGGAGAACGAGGGGTGAAAGTGTCCAGACAGAAGGGTAGGGCGATGAGACAATAACCAGAACTAGCCAAAAGCAAAATCAAACATTAGAAACAAAGGTCCAAAAAGGGACTGGGACTGCAAAAAAAAGGAGAAATAAAAAGTCAAACGAGATTAGAATGCACCAAATCAGAAAACAAGAACTAGACAGAAATCTGAAAGAAAACAAGGACATAAAAACACTACATAAGAGGTTGAAAATACTTCAGCAAGATCAGGGGATAGCTTCAAGACCAGCGTTGATATTTTACAGCGTTGTTGTAAAATATCAATGGATTTCGAAGAGTGCAAGAGCTAATTGAACAATAGCAATGTTTGGCTCTGCACTGTTAACATTGATCCAGTTCAGATTTGTACAGTAACACACCTGTTTAGCGACAGATTATTTCATAAATCAGAAGCAAATGGAATGTGTACAGACATGACGTCCAGTGACACATCACACCTTTATTATACGCTACAAATCCAGACATGATACTTTTTTTGTGCGAAATGAACTTCTTGTTTCAGCTTTAGTCATGATGGTGTGGCTAACAGTCAGAGGACTAGTTAAAGAGCAATGATGTTTATGGGCTTTAAAAGGTCAACGCTTACTGCGAATGCACTTTTCAACATGTTTGCGCAACATTCCAGCTCATGAGGTCGTGTTTGCACCTTCGGTCAGGCCACGTACACACCGCATTACCTGATAATTACTCGTAATCCTGAATTTGAGCATGATCACTAGCAGTCTAACCTGTTTGTGTTTGCTGCTTCAGACAAAAGACACGTTAATAAAGACATTAATGTAGTTTAGCACCCAATGCACTAAAGGAATAATGCAGATTAAATAACAGGAAACGTGTTAAATACGATACACAAAAGTGAATTCAAAGATTCAAGGAAAAAGAAAAGATTTTGTTTTCCTGTGCAATTACTCTTAACTTCCTTAAATCAAGATACGTTTATTTGAGGCGCATAAAATATATTGTTTCGTAATATTGTTATTGAATAATTTTTTTCATTAAGAAATTTTTGCTTTTAAAAAATTGTTAGTGAGGTCAGAAAAATTAACTTTTTGCCTTTTGAATTAAGTTTAGATTTTTCTTACCTCTGGTTAGTATTTTCATGTAAGCTTGTTTACGGGATAAAATAATATGAATAAAACGGGCAATTACAAGATATAAACTATAATAATAGATATAAATATAAACTTAAATCTAAAAGTCAGAATTTTGTGAGATACAGAATTCAGAATTTATGTCTGGCAATTTTTCCTTTTTTATTAGAATTGGAGAAAACGTGCGTTTTTTCTTTGTTTTTATTCTATGACGTAAACAAGCTTCTGTATTTGTGTTTTTTAAGTATGAGCTAAATTTTTTAAAAAAAAAATCCGAAAACGAAACTTAAAAAGTATTTTGATTCTTGTTCTGGAAAACACAACAGAAATACAGAATAAGAAAAGGATTGTTTTGCAGGAAAGGAGTGACTCCTGTATCAATCTGCAGTGTGAACGTGGCCTTTATTCAACCAACCGTTTGATACTTGCATATTCTCAGAAATGAAGAGACTGTTTAAATGTTGCGACTACAAAGAGAGCTGCGCTTCTGTGGAAACGCAGTGTGACGGAGTCGCATTAATGCCTCCAAACCTGCTGCGGCTTTAAAGGACTCCAGCTAGTATCCGCAGCCCAATAATGCTTGAAACGTGTTCGAGCTCCTCCTGCCTTTGTGGAGGTCGCAGCTTTACATGCGACATGCTGTATTTCATCGCCACTTTAACGCGTGCAGAGTCTCCCTTTTTTGCAAGAAAAAGAAATGGAGAAAAGTAATATTAAACAATTTAGCACTGTGACAAACACACACAAAACAAGAGACATCATGTTTGCATAATCATTGGCGCTTGCTTCAAAGTTGATGATTTTTGGAAGCCCGTTTCCGCCACTGCGTAAAAACAACACAAGATAATTGCAAGATATAAACTAAATTGTAAGGAAATTGTTTCTTTTTTTTCTCGGACTATATAACACACGACTGCAAGTTTCTGACTTTTCGCGTAATTGTAAGATACAAACTTGCAAAGTCCATTTCTGATGGGAAAAAAAGTTATTTTCTTACTATTCGGAGTTTAAAACTCACAATTATGACTTTTTTTTATGATTTTAGATCTTGCAGTTCTCTACAAACACTCAGAATTGTGAGATTAGATCTCCCAGTGCTGACGTTTTTCTCGCAACTCTGACTTTATAACATGAAAAAACAATTGTGTATTTGTCTTACCATTATGACTTTCTCACAAATGCGAGTTCATATCACCATTCTGCAAACAAAAAAAAATATCGAGAGTTTATATCTCACAATTATGACTTTATTTCAGACTTTTCTTTTCGCAATTGCGATTTTATATCTTAATTCTGAAAAAACTGCAAGAAAAAAGTCGTGAATGCTTTTTTTTCGGCGGCAGAAAGGGGCTTCTATAGTTAATAAATGGATATATAAATGTAAATCTACATGAAAAGGGAACAGCTTTAGATTCCCGGTTTGCTCTGCTATGGAATGTGCTGTCAATCCCTGTTATTCTCGATTCATCTGTGAATATTTAATCTTTTTGTAATCTTTGTTATATACTAGGCTGTATATACAGTATATATAAGGAGGTTGGTTCATATCCGTATATTCTGGTTGGGAAACATGCATCCGCTGTGCTGAACACTGAATCTGTGTTTTCGCTTCACTTGCCTATATCTATTTTTCTTTTTTGTAAGATGCACTGAAATAATGCAGACTTTTGACGAGCGGTTCTGGAACCTAGACGTGTAACTGGTCACTTTATAACGAACGAAACTTAGACTATATTAGAGTAGGGATTGCATTATTTGTTAGAAACCTGTATGTAATGTTATGGAAGATGTAATGTCCTTCTGGAAATGTTGTTTATTGTTGTTTTACCTGAAATAAATAAAGTTTATCAATGCTTCAAATCGACCACTGTTTTCACAATCCATGATTTGAATATTGCCAATAGCATGTGACTAAAACATGTGAGATTTAAAGTAAAGAGATTTTTTGGTTTTAGTGGCGTTGATGGTTTCACGAAGAGCTTCTGATATCAGTGGAATCTTTGCATTGCACAAAAAGGTCTTCTTATAAAGGAAAAGTGTTCTTTACATCATTAAAAAGGCTTTTTAGCAGGTTCTTTTAAGAACACTGAAAGGTTCTTTGGGGATCCAAAAATGGTCATTTTGTGAACAAAAACCTTTGCAACCTATATTTTTAAGAAGGCTAAAGCCATTTGAGTTTCAATTTACGTAATGCTAAATAGTCAAATTCCCTGCATGACACATTATTAGTGCATTTACCTGCGGGTTTTACATGTCATCTCTTTCTGGTTTGGCCAGTGCAATCTATTACAGGATTATTCAGATCTGGGCATCTCAGCTCTTCTGGATTCACCGTTTCAGCTGCTCGTTTTCACTCAAAGTGAACTGAAATGAAAGGTTAATAAGTGATTAAGCTCAAATGCTACACATTTAAAACGCAGTATTTCGTGTTATTCGCTCTCCAGTAGAAAGTCCAGTACGAGCGGCTGAACTGGAAGCACATTTGGTGTCAGTTAATCAAGCAGTATTTCACAGTAAGACCGAATGGAAGATGGCAGAATGAAATCTTTACTCAGGCAGAAGTTGTTTTGTATTCAGCCAGTATCCAGACTCTTAGTGAAGGCTGTCTTTACATTCCCCTGTCAGAGCAAATCATGTTCCTCTCATTTCTCCTACAGACACTCACAGTAGCCAATAGGAGGACCGCACTCAGGGCTGTGTGTTAGGGGCCGTCTCTGTTTTCTTGTGTGGCAAGCAGACTTCTAGGAAAGGACGTGACATGTGGCCAGGTATGTTTTCCAACACTAGGGATTTGTGCTCTGCTCTCAACCCATCCAAGTGCACACACACAGCAGTGAGAGGTGCACACACACCCGGAGCACTTGGGGGAACGATGCCTTGCTCAAGGGTCTCACCTCGGCCGTGGTATTGAAGGTGGAGAGAGCGCTGGTTATTCACTCCCTTCACCCACAATCCCTACCGGACCTGAGACTCGAACCCACGACCTTTGGGTTACTGGTCTGGCTCCCTATCCATTCAGGGTGTAATTCTAACTGACTTCGGCACTCTCAACCGTTACCTGTTTCAGTGAATTAAGAGGAAAACATATTTTAAATAGCACTGTGAACTCGTTCCACATGTATGTCTTTAATACTTAATTTGTTTAATATGCAAATGCATTATTTGTGACCGGATTGGGCAGATGCCCACTTATTTATTATTTTTTAATGAATATTCGTTGTATCTTGTAAAGCGTCCTTGATCCTGGGAAGGGTGCAATATTGCGTTATTATTAAATCTGAAGGTTCTGTGGTTCAGTGATCAGTATAAAGTCCACATCATGTTTGCATCAGTGTCAAAATAAATATCACTGACTGAAGTCCTTTAGTAAAGAACTCTGTTTAGAATAGCATACTCACAATATTTCAGTATATACTGTGCATACTGTGCACTACTCACTGAATTAAACATACAATGTGATGAGATCTTGTGACAACTATATATTTCTACTTCTAAATTTCTCATTGCTTGCAGTTTATTTTCAATTATTTATTACTAATACCGGAGTTAAACCTGTTTCAAAGTAAACCCTACACCGTTTTTTTTTTTTCTCAGTGTAGTAGGTTTTCTATTGTTGAATTAACTCGATTCGGGGTTTATATTGCTGGAAACATTGCTAAATACATATTATATTGGTATAGTTATGATTGAAGACGTATTCAAAAGTTTCAGAACAAATCTGAAATTAACATAAAGAGAACCCAAAACGACAATTAGTTACAACAACACCCAATGCAACACCCAGTGTTTTTCAGTAAAGTTAGTACGCCATTTTCATTTTATATTGGTAAAACGTTAAAAGGACACCAGGTGTCCTCTCTTTTACTCACTGTTCTTATGAAGTCAGCAGAGATGATGCATTCTGATCAACAAACTCAAGCGCGAATACGTTAAGTGAGTTTTTCAGTAAAGTTAGTACTCCATTCTGAATTTATATTGGTAAAACAAACTGCTTAAAGTGTATTATTTTGTTAAAGTGATCAGATAAAATGCAACCTTATAAACGCGAAGTGTGAACGTTAAAAGAACGTAAAAAGAACGCAAAACGAACCGCAGGCGAACGAAATCCCGACGCTCCCTAACGCGAGCCATCTGTCCGTAAAGCCCCGCCCGCGTCTCGCTTATGAACAGCAGACAGCAGGGCGCCTGGAAACAGGTTTGAACAGCTCACAGAAACTCTGACACGACACAGCGCGACTCTTTATTCGCCTCTCAGACGCTCGTGTGCTGATTTTCTTCACGCGTTTCGCGATCCGCGTCCGGGGCGCCGCTGCACTTTCCCAAAAGTTTCCGCGCTCCGATTTGACAGGATACATCGACAAAGGGAGTTGGAGGGAAAGACTAGCGCTGGCTGGCGAGCTGGCTGTGAAGAGACTAACCGCAGAAGGAAAGTATGGCCGCGCACGGTGCGTCCGCGCTCTTCCTGCTCGCCTTCGGAATACTGGGAGCGAGCGCGCAGTACGGAGAGCGCGGCATGTCGGTTCCGGAGCACGGCTTCTGCCAGCCCATCACCATCCCTCTGTGCACGGACATCGCGTACAACGAGACCATCATGCCCAACCTCCTCGGACACACGAACCAGGAGGACGCGGGGCTGGAGGTGCACCAGTTCTACCCGCTCGTTAAAGTGCAGTGCTCGCCGGACCTCAAGTTCTTCCTGTGCTCCATGTACGCGCCGGTTTGCACGGTGCTGGAGCAAGCGCTGCCTCCGTGCCGTTCCCTGTGCGAGCGCGCGCGCCAAGGCTGCGAGGCGCTCATGAATAAATTCGGCTTCCAGTGGCCGGAGAGCCTCGCCTGCGAGTCGTTCCCAGTGCACGGCGGAGAGCTGTGCGTGGGGCAGAACACGTCTGAGCGGAGCGCACCGGTCAACCCGACTCCAGACGTGACCCAAGCGACACCCGAGCATCCCAGGAAGGGGCGTTTTAGATGCCCAACTTCGCTGAAAGTCCCTCCGTACCTCAACTACCGCTTCATGGGCGAGGAAAACTGCGGCGCGCCGTGCGAGCCCAAGAAACTCCACGGGATGATGTACTTCAGCGAGGACGAGCAGAAGTTTGCGCGCATTTGGATCGGCATCTGGTCGGTTTTATGCTGCGCGTCTACTTTATTCACCGTCTTGACTTATTTAGTGGACATGAAGCGCTTTAGTTACCCGGAAAGACCCATTATATTCCTTTCCGGGTGTTACACGATGGTGTCCATCGCATACATCGCCGGATTTCTGCTGGAGGACAAAGTGGTTTGCAATGAGCAGTTCGAGAACGAGTTTAGGACAGTGGTGCAAGGCACCAAAAAGGAAGGTTGCACCATTCTGTTTATGATGTTGTACTTCTTCAGCATGGCCAGCTCCATCTGGTGGGTCATTCTTGCGCTCACTTGGTTCCTCGCAGCCGGGATGAAATGGGGTCACGAGGCTATTGAAGCCAATTCGCAGTATTTCCATTTAGCAGCGTGGGCAGTGCCAGCCATCAAGACCATCACCATCCTCGCCGTGGGTCAAGTGGATGGAGATGTGCTCAGCGGCGTCTGCTACGTGGGCATCAACAGCGTCGACGCGTTGCGCGGATTCGTCCTGGCGCCGCTCTTCGTCTATCTGTTCATCGGTACTTCGTTCCTCCTGGCGGGCTTCGTGTCTCTGTTCCGCATCAGGACCATTATGAAGCACGACGGCACCAAAACGGAGAAGCTGGAGAAGCTGATGGTGCGCATCGGCATTTTCAGTGTCCTCTACACGGTTCCGGCCACCATCGTGATCGCGTGCTATTTCTACGAACAGGCCTTTCGGGATCAGTGGGAACAGACGTGGAGCGCTCAAACGTGCAAAACGTACGCGGTGCCTTGTCCCGTGCACAACCCGCAGATGAACCCGGATTTCACGGTGTTCATGATCAAGTATCTGATGACCCTGATCGTGGGCATCACGTCTGGATTCTGGATATGGTCTGGGAAGACGCTAAACTCGTGGAGGAAGTTCTACACGAGACTGGCGAACAGCAAACAGGGAGAAACAACAGTGTGAATTTTTTTTATTCACTTTTTCTGATGGAGGAAGCAACTGTTTAAAGAGACGCCCTTCGCGTTGTACATAAACATTGTGATTTTTGTAAGTATATATTTGTATTTAAATCTCACTCGGATGTTCTTTTTTAAGCAAAGGAACTGTTTTGGACAAGCCGTATCGTTTTGGAGATTATTTAAGCCTTTTCTCTTGGATTATTCTGGGTGGGGATCTGTATGGAAAACTGTGTCTTTTTTATCGACATCAGTATTTCCACGGGCAAATATTCAAACTTTTTACTTGCAAATAATGCAGAAATGATGCGCGATGATGATGATAATAATAATAATGTGTGTGAATTGTGCACCCAGCACTTAAGGCTGCATATCATGGAAAGAATTGAGCTTAAATTGAAAGCTTTGAGAGTGAGATCAGATGAATTATAGGACTCTGTTTTCTGGAGGCTGAGACTATAGGAGCTTGAACAAAAACTGTAAGTACCCATATGTGCTTAACCCAGCCTGAACCGGTTAGCTGGTCTCCTGGCCTGTCCTGGGCTCGGACAGCAGCAATCTTCAAGATGTTTTCTTAAGATGTAAAGTTAAGTGCCTTTTTTCAGTTCGCAGCAGCATTGGGGTCCTGCACTTGTGTTCAACTCAAAGAAATGTAAACGTGTTTTTCTTCAGTCTGTAATGAACTTTGCTGAAGGGTTTGTGTTCTCCTTTGGCTCTTTTGCACAAAAGTACCTCTAAACATACAGCTAGAACAGGATGGATGGTGTTTGCAACGCACTTCTCAACTGATCCATGATGTGAAAATCAGCACATATATATATATATATATATCGGCCGATATTTGAGATGATCACATCTGCTTGTCCTGTGTGTCATTTTCAATATCGACCAGCAGGCCTTTTGATCGAGAATACAATTGGATTTTCAGATAATTGTACTTATTTTTAATAGTGCTGTCAAATGAGTAATTGCAATTAATCGCATCCAAAATATGTTTTTGCATAATATAAATAATATATGTGTGTGTACTGTGTATAATTATTATGAGTATATAAATACACACACATACAGTATACATTTTGAAAAGATTATATATCTTCATATAATTTATATTATATATAAATAAAGTTAATATATATATATACAAAACATTTTTTCTTAAATATATACATGCATGTGTATTTATATTACTGTTAAAAAATCTCTGTAGAAATTACAGTATTACTTGCAGCTGTTTGCCCATAACTTACTTATGTTTGTTATTTAATGGCAACTGTTTGTTTAAAGATAAATCAACATTAACAGGAAAAATTAAATAAACTAACAGCCTCGTGCAAAGCATTTCTGGGCTGTTTTTAATAGTTTTATTCTGTAAAGATCAAAGACTTGTTTATCTTTAATGTTTATTTATGTTTGAACAAACGGTTGCCACTAAATTTGAAAAATATAAATCTACAGTAAGGCAACCAGCGGCATAACTACAGCAAAAAATTCTTTACAGTGTACATAATAAACATACACACAACAAAAACCTTTATTTTGGATGTGATTAACTGCAATGAATCTTTTGACGGCACTGATTTTTAAATAATATCGGTCTGTGCTCTTGTTATCGGTATCCAAATGAGTTATTAGAAAACCCAAATCACTCAGTTTAATGCTTGTGTTGGTATATAAACTACTCCATGAACGTGACTTTTTGATGCATACAGTATGTGTAGTGATAAACCGATATAGCGGCCGATATTTGGCTCTTTTGAAATGATCAGAAGCGATAATCATGTCGGTTTGTCCTGTTTATCATTTCCAAAATCTACCAGCAGATCTGTTAATGGATGATGCAATTTTTTCTGATATTAGTAACTGATTTTTGTATATCGACCTGCGCTGTGGTTATCGGTATCACCGTCAGCTAATAAAACCCCCACATCGCTCAAGCACTGCACAAGAGTCTTTCACATCATCCTGTTCAGAATTCTTCAGGGTTTGTTGTGTCATCGTGCTTTTTTTAAAAGATGCCCTTTACTGAACATCAGATAATATTGATCCTTGATCGTTTACGGTGATTATATCATGCAAATGAATGTTTTTGTTTTCCAAAGGAGTCTCTGTTTAAGGTGATCACAGAAAGCACTGGCAGATAGAGGCCTGCTCTTAAACTCTGTTCTTGTGAGATGCGTTTGCATGGATCTGAGATGTATTTAATCAATCTAGCATTGAAGCCTATATTACGGTTTTCTACACCGGTGACATCTGTTATTTTCTTCTTTCTCAAACTTCTGCTTGTGATACTATTAAAAACCCTTTATATTTATAGACAATAGTTTATATATTATTCACTTCTTTAAAGAATAAACTTCACATTTGTACAAAACGTTCTTTTGTTATGGCAAGTGAGTTTGTTTAGTTGTTTAAAGACTTTTAAAAGGTGTTTTCAGTAACTTTATTTTAGCTGAAGCCATCGGGTACCTAACAATAGTCTTTAATTCATTTATTAAAAGAAAAGTTCACTCAAAAATCTAAATCCTCACGCTCTCTTTATTCAAGATGTAGATGAGAAATGTTGCATTTCATAACTTGCTTGGCAATGGAAGTGAATGGGTGCTGTCAGAATGAGAGCTTATAAAAACATCAGAATAATCCGCAGCACTCCAGTCCATCAGTGAACATCTGGAGAAGACAAAAACTGAAGCAAATCCAGCATCAAATATGACTCCATAATCCATAATAACTCTTCCTCCAGTGAAAAAGTGCATCAATATCCAGACACGTATTATTTTAGAGCTGCTTGATCTGAGCAGATTTCTCTCCTGATTCAGACCAGAACACTTTTTCACTGCAGGAAGAGTTATGCTGGATTAGTTTGATCTTCTGTCTTCTCCAGATGTTCACTGATGGACTGGATTATTCTGATGTTTTTATTAGACTCTCATTCTGACGGCACCCATTCACATCCATTGAAGCAGAGACACATTTCTCCAGATCTGATGAAGAAACACACTCATCCTGACCTCAGATGATGTGAGGGTAAACGCATTTAATTTTTATGTGAACTATTCCTTTAAAGTTTCACTGCTGTTCATAGTTAGCCCATGATTGCTCATAATGCATGGATGAATTAATATTGAACAAACTTTTAAATGCAAAACTTAAATGTGATCTTAACGTGAACGTATTGAATGGTATTGTGGAGTGTTGAGGTATTATGTACAGGGTTATCTGTGTAGTTCAAACAGACCGTAAACACTCATTGTCCTCTGAAGTGTTCATCTCCTCTGGTCCGGTCCTGCTCTCTGGCTCTTGAGAAACTCTCACTTCTCACATCATGTTAACAGACAGCTGATTGAGCGGACGGTCATCATCAAAGCTGTGTGCTGATGTCAATGCGTTCTTGACTGGAAATCTTCCCCTTCAACGAAGCTTTGAAATCTCACTCGCTCGTTCAAAAATGACATCAGACTGAAGTGTTTTATTTAAAATATGATCTGAGGGGAAGATATCAGTCACAAAGCATTGTAAATATAATGTAAATCTATGCTGCTATGGTTTATTGTGGTCACTGCGACTCCTTTACCTACAGTATTTGGTGTATAAATGACCGGCCTTTTATAAATTGCTTGTAAATCTCTTGACTTTTAGTTAGCACAGGTATTGCATTACTTTGTGAAGCTGACTAGTTGTAGGCCTCATTGATCTGAGCTCAGATGAGACTAGTCAGGTACACGGGATGCAAAACTTCAGAAAACAAAGACTGAATCTATTTTTTGTAGCGTAACAAGGAGTAAAAATGTACTCCAGTGTGATGATAATACTTGAAAACTTTTATTTAAACTTTTTAAAGCTATGATTTTCAGAGATCTTCTGGTTTAGCCTAAGGGGGAGTATATTTTCAGTAAATATTCATTTTTGAGTGAACTATTCCTTTAATCTGGTAATGTATAATGCCATATTGTTCACTGTGAGCTCATGTTAGTTCAGAATGCACAAATGAATCAATACCTGAAAAATGCATTTAAAAACAGAGGTTTAAAAATTTCGGGGTTAAGGTTAGGGATCTTCATCCGCAGTGTTAAATAGCACTAAAATATTTCATTTTGTTTCTTGATATTCAAGTAGAACAGCTATATGTCTGCCTGAATGGAGATAATCATATTCAGATTTTTTTTTACATTTTCTTAAAACTAATTTTTTTGTCTTGTATTCAGCCAAAATATCTAAAAAGTCCTAATATTTCAAAGATTCTTGTGCAGGTTCTAAGGAAAAACTCACTTAATAGTGACTTGGTTTTCTGTAAACATGACAATAATTGTTCTTGTCTGGAACATCCCTCTTTATTTAAGAATTTTGAGATACTTTGGCTGGAAACAAGAGAAGTAAGAAAAGCGTTTTCTGCAGTGTATAATAGTCTTAAGAATGCCTTGTTTCATGTGTGGTTATTTCATGCAAACATGCCCTGCTTTTTATGGACTCTTTTTCTCTAATGAGAAGTTTTGATGATAAAGGAAACTCTAAAGGATAGGGATTTTCAGGGCATCACTGTAAAGCAGTCAGGATCAGAAGTGATTGTGGAGTGGACTACACCCTCCGTCTCAGGCGCTGCTGGACTGTTTTCCGGCGGGTGCTGACTTGTTGGGCAGGAAATATGAAATTAATCCTTGTAATACTCAAAACTCCTGCACATGATTCATATCTGGGCTCCAGTGAAGCTCAGCACTTGGCTGTGTTCACAATAACACACTACTTCAACTATTTCTAGTATGCACAGTATGCAAATGATCTGTTTGCATGAAATACTCAGATGATATTGTATCAAACAATGCAGTGCACTCAATTTGACCTTGAGTTCTTTCCAGTTTTATTGTAATATTTTAGTTTCTGTCAATATTTAGAATAATTTTTTTATTTTATGTTTTAAAGCATTAGTAATTTTGTGGCATTTTTTATATATATTGTATTATAATACATTTTACTATTCTATTATATTTGATATTTTGTTATATATTTGTTTTTTCATTTTAGTACAAAAATGTTCTTTATTTTATGTTTAATGTTTAAGTTATTTTATTTTCGGGAGAGATTTTATGGTTTTGTTTTAGTTAATAACCCTGGTGCATGTTTGAATTTACCTACACTCAGAAATACAGTATTTAGGCCCCCACAAATTATAAATATCTGGATTTATGTACTGTATTTAAATTGTTTATATTATGTTTGAATTACACAATTTAAGAATAAACAAATCAAAGTAATGCGATGCATATTTCAAAATAAAATATGATTTTATGCACTCCAAAAAAAATATAATTTAGAATCATATATAATAATTAAATATATTTTAGAAAAATATTTATCAAAATTGCTTTAGCATTATTCAGCGTAAATCTGTTAATTGCAAAAAGCATGAACGGTTAAAATATGACTTGCAATATTCATTTAATAAATAAATAAACCTGGTTATTATGCATTTAAAATGTTTGGGTTTTTAGTATTATTACAAAAATAAAATAAAATAATAATAAAATAAATAAAAATAAGAAATACAAATTGTATTAAATAAAAATACATATGCAGATAAATAAAAAATTAAAAACAGAATAGAAAAGAAATAAATAATTAAAATTACAAATATTAAATGAAATAAGTGTAAATAAATGATAAATTAGAAATTAGAAAAAAAAAGACAAAAAAAAGAAAACTAAAAAATGTTGTTAATGTTAAAACTGATTCATCCAAATGAATGGAAAATGTTTGTTTGATTTAAGCCAATGGACTTCTCAAGCGTAGATTCTGTCTGTGTCATGTTCAGATGTGAAACAGGTTTAGTTTAGTGTTAGATGTGTGTGTTATAAATGAACATTTATAGCCTGGAAACCCCTTTCCGGAAAACTCACCATCTCATGGAAAATAAAAACCACAAAGATATTAAATTACAGCCTGTTAACTCCAAACATTTCTGCTCAGACGCGAAGCTTCTCATGCAGACAAGAAAGAATAAGTCTTATGAGGATATAATGGATTCAGAAGTTCCTGTCTGATTCAGATTTGAAATATTTTTGGGGAAATCTGAATAGAGATTAGGTGTAATTATCTGATTATTGCATGAAGCACTTTGCCAAAACGCTTCATCAAGTGTTTTCTGTGGTATATCTGACCTTAAATGACTCGGAGAGTGCTCTCGTTCCCTGTAATCATCTCATAACCAAAGACAACGCAGATAGATTGGAAAAATGTTTCTGGATTCTTTTATGATGGATGGAAGCCAGTACTGTAGTTAACTATAAACTAAAACCATAAAAACCTGTTGATTATATAAAATAAATTAACTAACTGAAATGAAATGGAAATGAATATACAATGAATATTATTTAGTTTAACTTTAATGGTGTGCAAAAAACTTTGCTAGCACATTTCACAATTATTTAACAAACAGCAAATAAACTGAACGTAAAAGTTTTAAGGAAAAACAGTCATACAAATTATTACGAAAGAAATCGAATGAATTGTGAGGTCGTACAGATTTGTACAAATATGCAGCACAAGTGTTCCTACAGATACGGGTTTGTGTGTAGTGAGCGTACAGAGCACAGATAACGCTGAAGGGACTGTGTTCAGTCTGATATTTGACTCTAACGCTGCTCTGTAATTAAAGTTTCCTTTAGCCTGCGGAAAAAAAGACACAAACCCTCCTCCGTCCTGGAGCTGGAGAATATTAATGAGTGATTGTGTCAGGATGATCACTCCAGCATCACATTCTTCTTTTATGTATCTTTAGGACCTGCTCATCTTTCTTTTAGGACCCTTATTCTAAATTTATTGTTAAAAAAACCTTGGCCCCTATTGTTTATATTGCATCCGTTTATTAGAATCCCTTCATTAATAATTGCATAACTAGCATGCATACTAAATACTGCAGAAATAGCTTTAACATCAAAGTTCTGTTATTATTTTCTTTTGATTGATCGATTTATTTATTATTACTTAAATTTATAAAAATAAAAAAATAAAATAAGTATTTAAGTTTAGGAATAAAATACATACAGTAAAAAAAAGAGTTTAAAATAAATATTTTAATAGTATAAAATACATGCAAATTTAATAATATATTGTTTCACTTTAATTTATCAATTACCAATAGAATTAAATATGGTTAAATATGGTTTTATGTTTAAAAAAATGTATAATTTGTTCCACTATATGAATAGAAGTTTACTTCGAGCGCAGTGCATTGTGGGAAGTGGTATTGTGTGCTCAGAGTGTACATGATATAGACTGCAGAAGACAGTCAGTGCTTTCTGGAATATAGTGTATATTAATATTCTGTGTTATGTATTATATTAATGAATCCATTCCTGATGGATAAGATACTTGTCCCCTGAGTAAATCAGTCCTGTTACAGAAGTAAATGTTCTCCGAGTCTGCTGTGTTTAGAGGTCTTCTTCAGCTGTGATGGGAGTTAGGTTGTGTGTTCCCTTCCAGCCGGTCACTCCGAGTCACGTCGAATATGACTGACAAATTGAGATCCTAATTCATCGGTCATATCCGACGTCTCCGAGGGATACATGTGTAACCGAGACGTTTTCTGCTGTTCTTCTCCTGCCAGACCTGCAGCTAATGAGAAGACAGCTTTATTACCTGATGTTGAGTCTTTACTGGATCCTCACTGGATCACCAGCTCATCATGTATCCAAAAAACAAGAATATATTTTACATAATGAAAAAAAAACCTTTTTCACACACTCTCAGAAATAAAGGTACAAAAGCTGTCACCGCAGCGGTATCTTGCCCTTTATTTAAATGATGAACAAAAATTATAGAAATTATATATTTATTTAAGAAATAAAAAATAGTAAATTTCTAATTAAGAAAACGAGAACAAGAATTACTTTATTTTTTGTTTATTAACTTATTATATCAATATATTTTATATATATATATTTTTTTACCATTGACCTTTGTTTTAGTTAATAGAAATAAAGAACAATGTAAATATGGTATAAATATCAGATGAAAAATTAAATCCCTGTATTATTTATTAAATAATAAAATAAAGCATTACATTTTTATTGTGAAGTAAATTTTAAAACAACCATTAAAAAGTCATTAAAATAAAGCTAAATTGAAAAATAAATAAAAAATGACAAAATCTAATGTTAAAAATTGACTCAAGCTGAAATTATGAAAAGTATAAGCTAAGTATTTAATTTAATAAGTATTTAAATAATGGTAAAGCAACACTGTAGGCTATAAGGATATGGATTTAATCTGTAATATTTATTATTATTGTTTTGTGAAACTCTTAGCCCCAGTTTCACAGACAAGACTAAACTGCATGTTTGAGCGGTCTCAGATGAACATGTCTTGCTCTGACACATCTTAAAACATGTCAGTGCCATTGTTCTGTGTTAAGATGAACACCTCTAATATTTTCCTTATATTAACTATTATTATATTAAATATTTATTATTTTTGTAGTTGCTTAAATATCTTGATTTAACTAATGCCTGAAACCGGGCCTTAATGTTCCAAAACAGGCTCTATTTCTGGGAAATGCAATGTTTTTTTATTACTTTCTGCTGAATCTGGAGTGAAATATGAGCTGGACGTGTTTATGACAGGTGAAGCAGATCTCTGTCAGTAATATTGTTTTCTCTGTGAACTGACTTCAGGACTCAAGACAGAGCCAAGGACTGTGTTTATCAAACCGTGTAAGAAGTCTTAACTCAAATCATAATCCATAATAACTTCCTCCTGTGAAAAATGATCTATCTACTAATAATCTGTTGCTACCTTATTGAATCAAACTGGCTGTCATGTTTTCTTGAATTCAAAACTGACTATAAACATTTCGTAGTTTTAAATCACGTAAAGTTAATCTTAATTTAATATCTTATTAAAATTACAAAAATTATATTTACATTGGTTTTGTTTCTTAGTTCTTTAGTCTTTTTGCCTTGTTTTCCAATAACAATATCTACAAAATTTGTAAATCAAGATGCATTTATTAAAGGAGCAGTTTTCAGAACTAGTCAACACAGACCTGAAGCATTAACTAGTTGTAGGAGGACTCGACCGGGGCTGTAGTGAAGAAGCGGAGCCGGAGGAGAATGTGGCTCGTGAAGACATCCAGTTGTTCAATTAATGAATTTTCATTTAAAGTTCAAAGTGAACCTCGAAGGGCCCTGAAGTGCATTCTGGGAGTTCACAGCTGAGTCACAGGAGTCTGTTTCATAATGAAACCAATCCAACAGCCTCCAGATCAATAGAGTAAGACTCGTTTACACAAACCAATAAACTCAGTCTGTGTGTTCTTCTCTTTTCCAATAAAAATGTAAAATACATCGGGCCGAACTTACACTTTAGGCTCTCTGATATGCTCTTACAATACTGATTTGAGTTTTTATTAAAATAAAAATATAATTACAATTATAAACATTTCTTTTTTTGTGTGTTAGTTTAAACATTTTTATCATTTTTGTCATATTTTAAATGTAAAGCTTTTTATATTTTTACATTTCTTTTTCTGTTTTAGCTCATTTAATATTTTAACATTTATTGAAATATTTCAAGACTTTTTTTTTCTCCAAGTGAATAATTTCTTCCAACCAATTTGTTTTTATGGTAACTCTTTACATTAAGGTTCATTTGTTAACAGCATTAGTAAACATGAACTGAATGAACAATATTTCTGCAACAGTTATTAATAGATATTATTATTATTATTATTATTATTATTCAGTTATATTATTAATAGAAATTATCCCGCTCTGTTAACACCCTCACATCTCATTACAAAGACACTTCAGTCCTGTAGAATGACGCGATCGGTCACGAGTGTCACGAGGCGGTTCTCTGTGGCTCTTTCCGACCGTCATCAGCGGGAACCATGCCCGGAATATTAGTTCCCACCCGGACTGTTTTGACCGACGCACCTCGGCGATTTCCGCCCTGGGTGTTTCCGTTTATTTCCCCTATTTAAAGGGAAGCCTGTGAGACAGTCGACGCTAAGTTTTGTTCTTGCCGACATCTCTAAGCGTTTCTCCTTGTGGATTACTGGACTGATCTTGTTGCTTATACCTAGATTGTTTCTCGACTTTGATTCTTGCCCATTGCCCTGACCCACGCCTGGTTTACCGCTCTGATTCCCGCTTGATGCCCCGACCTTCTGCTTGTATCTGGTAGTGTCTCGCTCCGCCTCTGTTGTTCTTGTCTGCGGTGTTTGTATTTGCCTGTCCGACCACGAGTGAAATAAACAGTTTGCAAATGGATCCACAGTCTTCTGAGTCATCATCACAATGAGACACACTAGAGCCAATAGAAATTTACAACCAAGGCTGACGTAAGGATTCTCTTGTTGGCATTTTTTGAATTTGCGCAAAGCAGCAGCTGCAGCACCAGTGAGTCACACCGGACGAAGAGACTGTGATCGCGTTCTCTCACAAATCAATCCACAAAAGAGACAAAATTGTAGACCTTCGCAAAGCAGTCATTGATGACTGTCAATGTCCCTCGGCCTGGGGCTCCACGGAAGATCTCTCCTCGTGGGGTACCAATGATGCTAAGAATGGTGAAGAATCAGCCCAGAACTACACGAGAGGAGCTGGTCAATGCCAAAGTAGAACGTTTTGGTCTTAACTCCATTCGCCGTGTTGCATGGAAGCATCAGCTCTCGGGGTGTTGTTCTGCACAGGGGACAGGACGACTGCACTGGATTAAGGAGAGGATGAACGGGGCCATGTATTGTGACATATTGGGCAAAAACCTCCTTCCCTCAGTCAGAGCATTAAAGATGGGATGTGGCAGGGTCTTCCAGCATGGCAATGACCCAAAGCACACAGCAATTCCCAAATAAATTGTTAAAAAATCATACAATGTGATTCCCGGATTTATTTTAGATTCTGTCTCTCACAGAGGAAATGCACCTATGCTGAAAATTGTAGACCCCTTCATGATTTCTACGTAAGAGAATCACAGGATGATGAAATACTTATTGACCTCACTGTATGTCTCAATTACAATTATATGATGGCAAATATGGCAACTTCTGCTCTATGTATTGTTATGTTGATGGATACAAATGAAAATGATTAAATAGTGATTATTCCTTGCGTTACAAAACAACAGAAGCCCAATAGAAGCATCACATAAACTCCAATAGTTTTCATTAAAATACCATTATATTCATTAGCTTTTTCCAGTAAAACCAATTCCTTTTTGTAGTGTTTTGGCCTTTTTTCCAATAGGATCCTTCACATACCAGTAGACACCATTATAGTTTCCATTAAAACCATTACATCTATTACATTCTCTATTGTGTTCTGGCCAAAGTTTATTGTTTTTTTCCAGCATTTATCAGACGTGACTTACGAAATATTCTACTTCTTGCATTAAACATTTTGAATTGCTAAATAATTAATGAGTGTCGACTACACACAGTGAGCGTTTGGTTGAAATGCAGCATCCTCTGATTGTAAAACAGGGGAATTTGAGAAAATATTTTCACCAGATCATATTCAAAAGGTGTTTTCTTCCACATGATTCACACTTGAGGCATTCTGCAAACCGACGATTTCATTTGAGAAGCACAGAGAAGAAAATCCCCTTCACCAAAGCTCGAGTTCCCTGAGGATATTCTTCTGATAATGACCTGCTCTCGACAGACTCCCGCTCTCCGCTCTCAGATCCATCCGACTGGGTGCTAATTACGCTAAAGTCAGAAGACAGCATGGACAGAAAATGTACATCTACCCCAGGATATTCATTATAATGAGCGTACACATTTCTCCAGCTTATTAAGGGTGGCGGAAGTCGGTTATCATCAGCGAGTAGCAGTGAACTGGAGACAACATCCTCCCACGGGCCACGTCTCCGGTTCTTCTGTCAGAGAAACACAGATTACAGCATGCGGGCCAGAACACGAGCCTTGCTCCATTACAGGCACACAACGAAAACACGTCCGGAAGCTCGCTCTTTCTACCCTCATGAAAAAACATCCATCTTTTGCCAGGCGACAGGGTTGCTTGTCATTACAGGGCTCCCTGTGGCAGCCGTGATGAAAGACGTGTGCATTCCCAGAAGTCTGTGGGCCAGAGAGACAGCAGATCTGAGGAGGACGCTGCTGTAGTTCACAGCTAAGAGCTCGTGCAACATGCCACATTCTCCCTACAAGCTGCATTTCTATATATTACACAGAAAACTGCTTTCGAATAACATATAGTCATACTATATCATATTGCATATAGCAGACATACTTTTATCCAAAGCGGCTTGAGTTTCTGATGTACATTTACCAGTTCATGCATTTACTGTATGCATGTGAATCTGACAAAGTCATAAAACGACAGCTGAGGTATTGTTTAGGTAGTTATAGTATTGCTAGTTGTAGCTCTTCTGCCGTTTGTTATCTCTTTCTCAAACCCTTTTGAAGATAAAGTACGTTTCAACCTTTCAGTGTTGCAACAGTCAAGTAATTGTGTTCCAAAAAACAACGTCTGAGAGATTTTTTTTATTTTTTAGATTGTGAAATTCAACTCAATAAAGAAAAGTGATTTTTACTTGAATAATTCAGAAGATGAGTCTCAGTTTCAAAGAAAACTTTCTCATTTATTTAATTTTTTAGTGTTTGACAAGCTTCAATAAAACTTTTTTCTTTTTTTTTCATGAAAACCAACAGGGGTCAAATTGACCGCAACAAAAAGTTTTATATAAAATGTTTAGTATAAAATATATGTAAAAGTTTTAATATAAAATTAATTTTATATAGCTTATCCATAACACATGTTGTCTGTTTGTATGCTGCACATTCATGACCCTAAATCAAAAAAACTCATCAAATTTCAAGTCGATAAAAGGTTATTGCTAACTTTTTCTTAGAATTGAGTCAAAAAATTGTGAATTTATGTCTTATAATTCCGACTTTATATTTTGCTATTCTGACTTTAAATCTCACGATTCCAAAATTATTTCTCGCCATTCCGAATCTAATTCTCACGATTCCGGCTTTAGTTCTCACAGTTCTGACTTTAAATTTCACAATTCCAACTTTATATTTAGCCATTCTGACATTTATATCTCACGGTTCTGACTTAAAGGAGAAGTTCACTTTTGAAAAAACTTTTGCTGATATATTACTCACCCCCATGTCATCCAAGATGTCCATGT
>JAUMHP010000070.1:20997004-21010918 GCA_032361065.1 Enteromius trimaculatus | reverse complement strand
TATAAAAATACAAATATATTTACATGTTAATTTATGTAAATATTTTCTAAATATATATTGTATGTGTTTCTATTTTTATATAAAGTACATTATGTTAAAAAAAAAAATATTTGACACCAAAATATTTGAAAAGTTACATTTTACTCCATAACAACCAAACAGATTCAGGGAATAGTTGTCTCTCTTTCAAAAGGAACTGAATCTGTTGTGCCATCTAAACAAACTGATTCACTAAAACGAATCAGCAACTGGTTTAGAAGAAATTAATGCTTTTATAAATCAAGAGTGCTTTAAATTGATCAAAAGTGAGTTGTTTTGTGGAGGATGTTTAAATGAATGACTAGGATTGCAACAGCCATTTGTAAAATCCTACTTAACTGATGACATTACATTCTTGGTAAATATCATATATTCTTAACGCAAGGTTTATCTATTAGTTTGAAAAGTGTGTGTGTGGTTTCTTTTGTTCGATTTAGTCGTTGCTAAAGCTGGTCTTTTCCCAAGATTGCTCATCCTTATTTTAAGTGTTTTTGGACAAGCACCGAAAAGTGTCCTAGCCTGATGAAACACAATCAGTCAGAGTGCTTGGAAACCGCAAGTGAACGGCAGCCGTAACAAGCCTGGACTTCCGTAGGTGTCCATTTAATAATGCGCCGTGTTGAAAGATGGGATCCAGTTAAAGTCGAAGCAGGAATAATGAGACCATTACAAAACACTCTGCTGGCTGGAGAGAAAAGTCCTCGGGGCGTCTCCAAACACTGGGGATGTTCCTGGACTCGAGCATCACAAGGTCATCTTTTTAGGTGTTTGCTGAAGATCCGCTCGGAATACTTGAGTGGCAGAATGTCCTTCTTGAGTTCACCTTTCCTAAGTCTTTAAACTCAGCGGCACGGAAGCTAGTCGTAACTCCTTCATCGAGCGGCAGCTGCAAAGGCATTGGGGCTGCTGCCAGGCTCGTCTCTGAGGACACGGCGTTGTGACAAGGTTCTCCAGTTTCACATGGCACAGATTCTCCAGGGAGACGCGCCGCTCCCATGGGAGTCACCTGATACAAACCCTTCTCTAAAGTGCCGGTTTATGTTCCAGAGAAAAGAGGCATCCAGCTCTCCTCAGATGCCTGCGCTTCAGAAGCGGAGTTGGGAATTAACTGTTCAGAAGGATGGGTTTATTATTGTGACACTCCCTCCAGGCATGTAAAGGGTTTGTTTTTATTTTCACGGCTCAGTCAAAGAAAGCATGCTATTGTCTATGTAAGAAAAGGGCTTTTTTTCTCCTCTTCGTGATATTGAGAAATCCCTTCGGAATCTGGAGTTTGCATTAAAAAGGCAATATTTTACAGTACATATTTTTATGAAAAGTTTTGAAGTGGAGTCTGGCTAAACTATCCAGGATAGTTCAGCACACTGAAAGCAATGCACTTCTACATGCAAATAGTAAAACTATGCTGCAGGCATACAAGCAATGCAAATTTATTGCGTGTTTTTTTTTCATGCACAGTTTATTTCAATTTAGTTCAATTCAATCTCTGTTCAATAATTCTCAAAGACCTAGCCCCGATAACCATTTTTAAAATTTGTGGTATTATTTAAATTACAAACATAATTTCAGTCCAGAAATCATGTGCTGGTTTTCAATAATTTCTCTGTGTAAACATGCATATACATCTTGCATCGTCTCAAAATGTAAAAGTAGTTCAAATAAATACATCTCTATACCTTGGGTTTTTGTTTTTTCCACCGCCCGTGTCTTGTGTTTCTTAATGCAAAATGTGCTTTGTTTGAACTTTGAATCACACATTTTTACGAAGCAGGGGGCATTGGTTTATATGAATCCACTCTGATTCAGATTCTGAAAGCTCTCTTTATAGGAACTCATGTGTTAAAGTGCTCCATGCTTCACAGTGGGAACCAGGCATGTGGAATCCATCCGTTCACCTTTTCTGCGTCTCACAAAGACACGGCGGTGGGAACCAAAGATCTCAAATTTGGACTCATCAGACCAAAGCACAGATTTCCACTGGTCTAATGTCCAAATCTCTTCTGCTTGTTGCCTCTCCTAAGCAGTGGTTTCCTGGCAGCTATTTGACCATGAAGAGCTGATCTGAGCAGTGTCCTCTTAACAGTTGTTCTGGAGATGGGTCTGCTGCTGGAACTCTGTGTGGCATTTATCGGCTCTCTGATCTGAGCTGCTGTTAACTTGTGATTTCTGAGGCTGGTGACTCGGATGAACTTGTCTCGAGAAGCAGAGGTTACTCTTGGTCGTCCTTGTCGGTCCTCATGTGTGCCAGTTTCGTTGTAGTGCTTGATGGTTTTTGCGACTCCACTTGGGGACACAATTAAAGTTTTTGCAATTTTCCGACTGACCATAATTTCTTATATAATGATGGCCACTCGATGGCCACTGTTTGTTTTTAGTTAGCTGATTGGTTCTTTCTATAATATGAATTTTGACAGTTGTCCAATAGGGCTGTCGGCTGTGTAGTAACCTGACTTCTGCACAACACAACTGATGGTCCCGACCCCACTGATAAAGCAAGAAATTCCACTAATTAACCCTGATAAGGCACACCTGTGAAGTGAAAACTGTCATGAACCACGCTAGACTTCGTGTTGTCTTCAATGTCATTCCTGCGAAATTCTCCATGGTCAGTTGACACATAGTATGACCTTAGCTGTTCAGCTTGACAACTTACAATCCCTTTCATTGTCCATTGCTTTTGACCATCCAGCTTTAGGCGCACTGAGTCCCCTGGAGATAGCGGTGATAAGGATCTAGCTCCGTGTCGTCGATTGAAGAAGTGTCTGTAAGATTCCTTGACCTTGCGATCCTTATGTTCCACTCTTCTTAAGTCTGGCCATTTAGGGACCAAGTTACTTGCTATCACTGGAACTGTAGTTCGAAGATGTCTTCCCATAAGAAGTTGCGAAGGACTACAACCTGTAGCTACTATTGGGGTTGCCCTGAATGCTAGAAGGGCCAAGAAAGGGTCTTCTTGCTTTAGTATCTTTTTTGGCTGTCTGAACAGCCCTCTCAGCTTCTCCATTCGACTGTGGGAAGTGAGGGCTGGGGGTTACATGAACGAAACCATACTGTTCTGCAAACGTCTTAAACTCGCCTGAAGTAAACTGTCGAGCGACTACCTCTTGAAGCTCATGGAGAGAAGGCCAAGAGTGTGCAAAGCAGTAATCAGAGCAAAGGGTGGCTATTTTGAAGAAACTAGAATATAAAAGATGTTTTCAGTTAGTTCACCTTTTTTTGTTAATTACGTAACTCCACATGTGTTTATTCATAGTTTTGATGCCTTCAGTGAGAATCTACAAATGTAAATGATAAAAATAAAAATAAAGAGAACACATTGAATGAGAAGGTGTGCCGAACTTTTGGCCTGTACTGTATATAGAAGGAGCTCAATGTCATTCACACAAACACTAAACACCATCATGATGACACTCATTAAACTGAAATATACAATAAGCAATCATTTAACAACATTACATGTGAACACAACCCTAATAAAGATAACTGAGAAGAAAACACTATATTAAATTCAAACTAAATTTGAAATGCAATGCAGGGAATTCTGGGACTGTCAGTTTACATTTTTTTCTCAAATGTTACAGGAATTTACCGTTTACCATTTAAAAGTTTTTTTCTTGTATAATGTTGTATAAAATCACAGCCATTTTTTACAAAATTTTTTTTCCTAATTGTGTTTGTGTTGTATTTTTGTACAGTGATTTTACCATGTGCATAGTACTGACTGATGTATCATGATACTCCATGTGTCCTTCGCATCACCTCAACAACTTACCAAACCAGAAACGGTGAAACTGAAAGCATGCAATCAGGGTTGTTGCTGTTGTGCTTGGTATAGTTTGCTGTAAGCATATGGACACTGTGGCTCAGATCCAAAACCTAAAGAGATGCTTATATTAGCATCTTAAAGCATCATAAACTATAATATACAATAATAATTATATTAACTTGTTTTAAGGCACAAAGGTTGTTTGAAAAACAAACTTAGATGCTTAGATTGCCTGCTAAAAGACGTTTGAAGTTTTTTGGACTTATTACTTCTGCCATACAAAGATATTGCATGTACTCAGCTAACAATTTTACGTTATAAAAACGTTCCCGTAACGTTCTCATTAAGTTCTAAAAAGGTGTTAGGGTTAGGTTAGACTTATTGGTTAAACTTATTGTTTAAACATTCTTAGAACGTTCAAAAAATTCAGATGTTGTATTAACGTTCTTGTTTGGTTATAAGAACGTAATTCAGAATGTTTTTAGAACGTTTTAGTCTCTTGCCAGAGTAATGTTCTAAGAATGTTATTTAAAACATTCCACCAACAACGTTTTTATCCCAACGTTTTTAGAACGTTCCATTAACAACTCAGTGGTAACGTTTCTAATGTTAACGTTTTTAAATCATTCCACTAACAACACAATGATAATGTTTTTTGTTAACGTTTTTTAAAAAATGTATCAATTGCAGACAACGTTAAGGAAACATTCTACTAACATTACGCAAGTATGTTTTTTGATAACTTTGAGAGAACCTTTAGAGAATGTTAACCAAAGTGACGAGAACGTTCCCTGTTAGCTGGATATGAATCAGTGAATCAATGAAAGTAATTATGTGAACTGATTTCATGACATTCATTTTGAGTTAATACACTGCAAAAAAGGTATAACTGTTAAAGGGACAGAAAAGCAACTTAATTCAAAGGAAAAACAAGATTTTTTTTTTTAAGAACAGTTTTTCTGACTTTTATTTTTTCTTGTTTTAAGCAAGAACCTACTTCATTTTGATGCTTTTTTATTTCTATGTAAAACTAATCCTAACTAATCTTATGTTAAGTTGCTTCTCCAGTAAATAGATCAAGATATAAGAATATTTAGATACTCTGAACACAAAAAAACACTGTAAAAAAAGCACTGTGAAATAATACAAAGAAAACTCATGCACAAGTGAATTCATTGCACAACCAGTGAATCACAAACAAATGACTCATGAACCTGTTCTTGTGAAACGTTGTCATGGGTCTT
Source organism: Enteromius trimaculatus (assembly GCA_032361065.1). Lineage (NCBI taxonomy): Eukaryota > Metazoa > Chordata > Actinopteri > Cypriniformes > Cyprinidae > Enteromius > Enteromius trimaculatus. The sequence continues at coordinate 21,005,869 of JAUMHP010000070.1, read as the reverse complement.
AAATGAACCGTAATAGTTAAATTCCTGATGATTTCACAGCCTCCTCCTGTTTCTTCTCTCTCAGTTTTTTCCCTCCAGTTATTTCATCATGTTTTTATCAGCGGTTCAGGGCAGCAGTATAATGAGCGCTTGTCTCTCGTTGCTGCCTCTGAAATCCCCAGTAAAATCAGTCATCCATCAATCAACACACTGTACAAAACCTCCCATTAGCAGCACAAAATATTTATGCTCTTACAAGTTAATCCAGTGCTCGTATAATCTCATAATAACTGTATCCAGTCATTTGTGTGAATTGCACGTATACACTGCTTTCAAGGAGCCCTTTGCGTGTTCTGGGAAGCCGTTTAATCCTCGCTTCGACTAGACTTGTAGGACAATTTCACGCTTTTACTGCATCTTGAGTTGTTCTGACTTCAGTTTACAGCTTAGCTGATGTGAATGCATTGATTGTGATGCTTATTCAAAAATGTGAATGATTGTGCACAGTGAAATATATATGTATATATATATATATATATTTAAATTGCATGTAGAAAAATGTAATTTGAAGTGATTTATTTTATGATATGCATCTTATTTAGCTGAAACATCCAAAACAAATACATATCACAGCCAGTGTAGTTTGATTTGCAAACGACCGACTCCAGTGAGCTAATGAGTTTTGAAGCTTATCAATGCATCTTTTTTAAATGCATGCATCTTTTTAATGAATCTATTTTTAATGCATCCTCTTAATACTTTGTTGCCTGCAAAAATGTGTGTTGTGTATATTCTGCATGCTAATCTTTTCACATACTTTATAACAGGGAAGTATGCGATCAGTCTAAAATGACTCACTCATACACTGACTCAGAGTGGTTACTGAAATAACATCGGATTGATTTACTGAATCACAAGTCATAAGATTAGTCTAAAACAGTTATACAATGTGCAATCAGCATGATTATCGTCTGGTGCTTCATATTAAATATACACTATTTTTTTATGCTTTCTCAGATTAAGTTTATAATGTATTTATTTTGATTCATCAGTCATTTCTCGTGCTAGCATGCATGTACTAATAGTATGATGCAAACAGCAAAGATCCCAGAGACTGTTTTGGACCAAGCAGTTGAACTCTGAGCCTTTGTTTTATTCTGCTTTCTCTGTTATTTTAAGCTGACGGGGTGGAAAGCGAAGCTTTAGCTCAGAGGCTGATCAGAAATCAGGACGGTGGTGCAGTTGCCACATTAAAAATGAATGTCTTACAGCGCCAGGCCTCAATGAGACCAATTTAATTTTTCTGTGCTAATTCTCTTGGAGTCTCTCCTCAAGCTTGATAAAGTGGAGTACACACATTTTCACCTTGAAGATGTGAGGGTGTGCTGTGACGTCTTTGAAGTTTTCACCCAGGAAAGAAAAAGTGAAATACAAAGGTGTTTTCAGAATTGCACATTGCATGCCTGATTACAAGCATTAATTCCCAGAGAATCTAAAGGTATCCCTGATGTCAACCGCTGGCTAAAGCAGAATAGAGCGAGCCAATGAATTATTAAAGCAGAAATTGATCTGTACTGATGCACATTTCTCAGAAACTTTCTAGTCTGACTTTGAGGAAGGTTATTTGCTTAGAAAATGGCTGTGAATTTAACGGTAAAAAACTGTAAAAAAGCTACGGTAAAAACCCGTTAAATGGTTAATGGTAAATTCCTGTTAAATTTACAGGGAAACACCATAAACTGACATTCCCAGAATTCCCTGCATTGCGTTTTGTAATTTTGTTTGAATTTCATGTATTTTCTTTTTAAAAAAACTGTTTCTTTTAATTTTTTTTGTATCAGTTGTGTTTATTAGGGTTGTATGTTACATGTAATGTTGTTAAATGAATGTTTATTGCCCATTTTAGTTTAATAATTCTTACCATGATGGTGTTTAGTGTTTGTGTGAATGACACTGAGCTCCTTCTGTATGTTTTACTATTTGAAAGCTACTTGTGATGAACTTTGGTTCATCATGTGACTTTCTCACAACAACCACGTGCATTTGGTAGTTATCAGTGTATTTTAAAGGTACGAAACAGATATACTATTGTAATAATTTGGTATATTAACATTATATCAGATATTATGGTTTCTTGTTAGAAATTACGGTATTTAACTGTAACCACCGCTGCTGTTTTTTTACTGTAAATTTTACGGATTTCTTGCAGAAATAAAATAAAGGGTTTACCGTTAAACCCTCCTAAAAAGTAAATATATATATATATTTTACAGTGTACTGTATGGGCGTAATCAAAAAATGTACAATATGCAATATGCACTTTTTTACAATGCTTATAGATGATTTGTGATTGTGACTCAATGTTTACTGTTGCAGAGCAATTTGCACATGCACTGTCTTCAGTTTAATTAATTCCTTGTAGTGTGAATTGTGATTTTTCCAGGGAGCTTTTAATATGATACTGTATATTAAACATCAAGTATGTCATGTAAACAGTCCACATGACTGGTGCGCTAAATCTCAGTGTGCAATTATGAATGTTTACATGCAGAAGTCTTTGGGTGTGTGGACATTTTTTTGGAAAAGAAATGGCTTGTGGTTTGTTGTCTGGAGATCTGCGGTGGATTGCACGAACGTGAAGTATGCAGACATGCATATTAAGTATGCAGGTGGCTTGCAAATGTTGGAATTCCTGGGCTTTCTTAACCGAAGAGATACTTGGAAAGCCAACCACAACACATCACGCTCGCTCAAATGCTGCTGAACTACTAATTATTTTAGCTAAACGCAGTTCAGGAATGCAGCCTAAATAAAGAGCGTGCATTTTAAATGAGCTTGTGTCTGTAAAAACATGCTTTTTGCATATAGATGATCATTGCATAGGCATATGATTTAGATTTAGAGAAGACAATGACTGTCTTCATGAACCATTTTCTCTCCATTTTAGATGATTGCAGGGTTTTTTTCTGGTGCAGACAGCTTCAGTCCGGTTTTCTTCAGCATAGCCTTGAGGCATGTACGAATACGCCAATCTAGATCTGTCTCTATAAACCACATCTCATAAGCCACTGGCAGTGAAAGGCGGAAAATTACTTTTCTGTCACTTTCAGGCAGCCAAGGACGTTTTCTGAAGGCATAAGAATGAGGTGAGGTGTAAGGTGAGGTATAAGTTCTGTTCGTTTCTCTGTTGCAAAACCACAGAATATGTGCGGCGAGTCGCCAAGGACCGTGTCCAGAATAAATGCTTTGCTGAACAGTCTTGTCTTCGTGTTGCGGGTGGTCTCAGACGCTTTTAAAAGCAGTTCGAGGTGGTCTTGGTTTTCTATTAAGGCACCTTTGGGAGATCTAATTTCCCTGGATATTTTATAATACTCCCTTTTTGCTGAGCATGCTAAGGGTATTTCCTAATAATTTGATGCGTTTAACTGTGTAAGCATGCTGGCCTGTGTTTTTTAGCTTGTGTTACTCCACTCACGAACATCACGTTCATACTTGGACGCAAACTCTTGTAAGTCAAATTGAAGAGGCGTGAGATAAGATACTATGATTATTAAGTCAAACAGTCAGAAAAATCATGTTTTTGAAATGGAAGCTATTGAGAAAATAAAACATGCTTTAAAAACGCCTGCAAATGTGTTTTACGTTGAGTGTCGTTTTTGATAAATCAGGTGTTTATGCCTCATAGAATATGAATGGAAAACAGCTCGGTTTTTATTCAGAGATTATACGCAACATGCTGCAGATGCTGATATTTGTATGATGCAATTTTGATGCTTGTTATGTAAATCAATGAGATTAGAGAACGAGTTCGTCTGGAGTTATTCTGACCTTCACTTGATCAAAATCAGGAGTGGATTGTGTGTTTAACAGCACATTTGAAACATTTTTAGGCCTTCATCAAATACGATACGGTAGGTTTCATAGAGTTGAACTGAAATGTCTGTGGAGACAATGCATCCAGATCTGAGGCCGCTGATAACGAGGACGTAACTACTCTTAATGCACGGGGAAGGGGTGTTATTAAACGAGAAGACGACACCCGTCAGGCTCGTGACAGTTCTGGTTCAGTCTGTCAGCAGAGATCCGTATCTGAGCTCAGAGGTTAAGCTGTCAACACCGCTCTCTCTTTCCTGTGTGTGTGTAAAGGAGAGAAACCTGCCCGGCGAGCTCAGGCTCCTCCGTGTCTCACGCTCTTCTCAGGGAATTCTAGCGAGCTTCGATTGTTATCAGATCCGGTCGGTCAGCCAGGATTCCCTTTCACTGCCAGAGCAAAGAGAGAAGGGTGAGCCGACGTGCCGACAGATCGCTTCCTATCTATCTGTTCTCCGTTTGATCCGCAGGAAGCACGGCAGCATTTTTCCGTCCCGTCGCTGAGGTTTTTAACATGTTGAGAGTTGTAGAGACCCACGGCGGGACGCCATTAAGTGCTTGTTCCGGTGTTATTTGCACTCTGGCGGCTTTTTTTCCCTTTTTTCTTGGTGAGGTACAAAGCAGCCCTGTTGGACTAATGGATCAGGGTTGTCAAAAACGGCCCGTAGTGAAGAAGGGAAAACTTTCCTTTCAAGTGCACTTAGACTAACATCTGTGATTTGGAAGCATTCCGAGAGAGTCGCTGAGGTCCAGGGGAGTCAGAACACATCCGAATCAGTGTTTGATTCATTCCTCTGTATACATTTGTGACACTGGACCACAGATACAACTTAGATACATGCATCCCAATAGGCTTTAGATTAATATTTAAACAATATTACAGAACTATTGAGGGGGAGAAAATCACAAGCAGTATTTATTTTGCAAACAAAAAATACAAAAAGAGTTGAAATATGCAATAGCTTTTGGAAATTGTTTAATTTATGTTATGGAAAATTATTTTTTTCTTATTCACTATATTACTTCACTGTATATATTATCATGTTTAGATATATATATAATTTTTTTTTTGTATTTTACATTTACATATTAACCTTTATTTTATAATATATTTTTTTTTATTAAACAGTTAAGTTTGGATATTTTTGTTTATTTATATATTATTATTATTTATTATTTTGAATGAACATGCTTGAATGACTGAACTGAATCAGATTTCCCAACACTCTTTGCGTTCTGTATGAGTGTGTTTATGGTAAAGTTGCTGGAAAGCTCCATTGACTGAAAACTTGTAGTGTTTCTATTTCTAGTAGTGAACATATTTTTTGAAACGAGTATCTAAACTGCTTTAAATTATGATTAGCCTGTAGCTCGCAAAACTCTGGTTTAAAAATATCCTCCCCAACTCTGCACACACACACACACACATATATATTTATATATACACGGATGAAAAAATTGGCAAAACCTAAAATAATCCAGTGAAAAGTCTGTTTCTACGATCAGGCAGTGCTCTGGTGTTCTGTGAGAACACAATAGCGCTTGGATTCGGAGATCTGATCCAAGACAGGATGCTGCGGGGAATTAAAATAAAAATCCTTTAATTAAAAACACCAAGCGCAGACTCGGGTTCCAGCGAGAGCTTGTGTGTGCTCGTCAGACAAACACTGATCCAGGTAGAGCCCGGGGCCGTCCTCTCACTTCCTATCTAGTGCACGGGGGGGAGGGCGAAGGTCAAAGGTGAACTGAGGTTTCTTAAAGCAACAGTTCATGCAGAAGTGAGTTTACTCTCCCTAATGTTGTTCCCAAGCGTTCAGTACCACATAAACTAGGGTTGTTTCACACAAAAGACTTTAGTAAACTTAAAACATAACACACAAGTCCTCTATATCAAGATTAGGGTTTCAATGCCACGGACCTCTAAATATAGTCATCCTCATGAACAACGTTTTTTTTGTAAACAATAAATTTTAAATTAAACAATACATACATTTTAACCCTAAAAAAACACACATTACATACTTTGATGTACTTTAGATGTATTCATTATTTAAATTATTTATTGATTGATTTAACTAATTAATTTTAATGTTTTTATTTGATCAGGTTGTTTTTTTTATTATTATTATTATTTTACAATTTGTGTTCTTTTGGTCTTTTATGGAGATTTTTTATTTCATTATTTATTTATTGAAATATTTAATTACACATTTTTTTATTCATTTTTATTTATTCAATTTTTATTTTATACATTTTTAGTTTATTTATTTAATATGGACTAGATTATTTGTAGATTCTCCTTTTTAGATTATTTGTTTATTTAAGTCATTGATATTTTATTTGATTGAATCATGTTAGTTAATTAGTTAGACCTCTTCTTTTATTATATATATTTTTAAATCATTTATTATTTTATTTATTTACTCGTTATTTGTAAAGTTTTTACACTGTTTTTCTCTAAACCTTCCCCTGAACCCCAGTTTTAAAACCTTGACAGCTTGTCCTGAAGTGTTAGGTGTATTATTTATTTCAATAATAGTAATCATAACAACAACAATAATACAAGTTAAAATAGTAATAGTTATATTCATTTTTATTAGTATTTATAACATTCTTCTTACAGCAGTCAGGTCTGAAATGTCATGAGGGTGATAAACAGGTTTAAGGTTTGTTCTTCTGTGTTTCTTTATGTGTTCCTGAACTATTAAAGGAGCTCTAGACTGGGTTATCACGAGCATCTCAAAGCGATCAGACACAACAGATCTAATCCAGAGTAAATATGCCTCCATATAAAAAAACATACACGCACAGTTTGGTAGTTTTGCATAATCCTGTGAATGTAATTGCTATGGCTTGTGGGTGAAGCCCTCAGATACTGTATGAGAGCAGCGGCCTTCAGCACCTTTAATGCTTTCCAATACGAACACAGATCAAAAGACTGTCTCACTAGAGCACCAATAATCAGGCCTCGCTGCTGGGGGCAGGTGTGTGTGTGTGTGTGTGTGATGTGGAGGGGATATGCAAAGGGCTTCTGGCATTTCCAAAGATAGCCAGGCTGACATTTCTATTGACTTTGATGTTAATAATCCTTCACAAGCTCCCAAAGCCAAGTGTGTGTGTGTGTGTGTAAGAATAGGTGTAGTTTGAAGGGACGCAGAGGGTCAAGGTGAACACATTTATTTATTTTTTCAGTGTGTAAATCAATGCATGATGTTTAAATGATTATTGGGCTGAATCTAAAAACAGATGCCCCTGAATTGTGTTTGCTGTTACATATTTAATGCATTTTTTACATTTCTGTTCTGTTCTATGAAGCGTATGTGAATTACAAAGTCTATTAAAATGTGTATTATTTCCTGTTGTTGGATTTATAACATGAGCAGTGTGAGATGATTTTATAATTTTAATCAAATATTTTAGTTTTTATCTTTGCATTTTACATTTTGATTTAAGTTACACAATTTTTGATATTTTTTATTTAATGTTACAGTTTTTTATATGCTGTGTAAAACTGTTTTTTGAAGTAATTATTATAAATATTAGGCTTTTATATTATTAAATATATTATTTTTTTATTTTTTACAAGAAAATGCTATTTCAGTATTTTTTTATTGAAGTACACATCAAGTTGAAAATGTTACCTTAAATGTTAATTTTTAATGTTAATGTTAAATGTTTAATTTAATAAAAAAATATTAAATTAAATTTCATTTAATAAAAGTAAATTAAATTAAATTTCATTTTATAATATTACGATCTTTTATGTTCCGCTGAAGAAATAAAGTCATGCAGGTGTGGAATGACATGAAGGTGAGTGAATGACAACTAATTGTTTTAATTAAAGTTAATAACATTGTATTCTGGCAATGCTTTGCGTTTCTTTCATAAACAGCGATGCTGTTTTTATTTTGGTGCATGGGAGGAATTTTTAGCCACGAGCGATGCAGCTCATAACAGATCATTCAGAGGAAGCGGAGCTGGAATGACATGCTCTGTATTCTCTTTCAGTCAGGGGTGAGAGGAAGGGCAACGGGGCAAACCTGGAGAGAGAGATTAGCTGAACAGCTGGGATCATGCAGGTGGGTGCACACACACACACACACACACACACACACACACATACACACACAAAGACTGTATTCTTCACTTACGGGTCATGGATCAGAGCTGCATTGCTTTATAAGGGAAATATAAATGCATACTGTTTCTTATCATTTATTTCATAATCAGATTTGTTACAGATTGTAACAGATTGTTTTGGGTAATTAAAATAAAATGGAAAAATAATGATATAATATAGTGATTGATAACTTAAAAAAAACAAAAAACAAAAAAACAGAATATACAATTAACAAATAAACAATTTCAATAATTAAAAAATAAATAGGTGACCACTATGTAAAATAAATAAGTTTATTTATCTTATCCTGAAATAAAATAAAAGCATACTAAAAGGCTGGTAAAAATGGCAAAATCACCTAACAAAATGATAAAAACTTATTAAAATATTAAATATTATTAATGCATACTATAATATTATATAAATAACACTGAACCAGAGCTGTGTTTATCTGGCAAAACAATCACAATCTCCATTAGGATAGCAGAATTAAACTAGTCATGTGGATTTGCAACAGAATGAAAGTAAATAATGTTTACTATTTAATTTTTGTTGACAGCTTCTGTAGAAATCACTAAGATCTTACAGTTTTTCCTCTGTAAATTAGTTAACGGTAATGGTGGAGGTCAAGCGTCTTCAGCAGAGAGCGTATGATAACAATGTCTGTAGTCTCAGAATGAGATTGTTTCTCTGGACACTAACGCCTGTGATTTCACTGCATGTGAGGATAATGAGAAGCTCTGAAACCGTATCCTCCTCCGATCTCTCGTTCCCCGCGGCGGGAAAAACAACCTGCTCCAGTTCAGAAACAGTGTTTCTCACACACACACACACACACACACTCATGTGTTGTGGGGTCTCTTCATAGGTGTAATGGTGTTTCTACTGTACAGACT
>JAUMHP010000070.1:20970145-20982510 GCA_032361065.1 Enteromius trimaculatus | reverse complement strand
TAGATAGATAGATAGATAGATAGATAGATAGATAGATAGATAGATAGATAGATAGATAGATAGATAGATAGATGGTTGTTTACTAGTAACACACACAGTTTTATTAAGGTTTGTGATGAAATGCAGTGCTGTTCCCAGCTGCACACATCCTGAGATGGTTCTGTGTGTGTGTATGATGAGAGAATCTCACGGCTGCTCAGCTCTGTGAAGATGTGTGTGTGTGTGTGTGTGTGTGTGTGTGCAGCAGAGATTTGAGCGGCTCAGCTTCCACTTCAAAGGTGTGTCGGGGGATCCGGGTCTCAGCTCGCCTTCATGCGCTCCAGAGCAGAGCGGCCATGTAAATTTCATGACCTGTCTTTCTCACACTCACACACACACAGAGTCTCTCCAATAGCGTGACGGATATCAGCGGCCTGCCAGCTGTCAGCCGCTTCTGTCTTTTTCGATTTCTCCCGTTCTTCCCGTTTCTCATTCCCTCTGTGTTTTGTCTCTGAAGGGCCGTGAGCCGCCAGATCCCCTCCATCACATCTCACACTGCTACAGAGCGCTTGTGTTCTGCTTCCAGTTCTGTGTCGATCTCTTATTTCTCTGCACCGGTGTGGTTTGATTTATTTGCGGTTGATGGACAGTGAGATTTCATCTTCATCCAACCTCTCACACTCACGCTTTCCATCTGTGTGTCGTCAAAATAAAGTTAAACAGACCGTAACCCTTTTAAAGCTTATTTCCGGTGCAAAATAACAAATAAAAAAGGTATTTGCGTCTATTTATATCTCAAAATTTGGACTTCTTTTCTCATAACTGTAAGAGGAAAAAAGTCCTTATTGTAACATAAAATGTTGCAACTACCTTTAAGGTGGAAAAAAGCTAAATTTTGAGATATAAATTCAAAATCGTCAGATGTCGAGACAGAAACAATTTTGATGCATAGTGAAAAAAAACCCCTAAATGATCTTGTTTTTCACTCACCTTTGAATTCTAGGTGTATGTGACTTAATTCTTTTTTTAGGCAAATCCAATCAGAGTTAAGATAAAAACAGGACATATCCGTTACACTTCAGTGAAATAATGTGCGTGTAGTCGTAATAAAACGTCCCTCACACGAATATGCATCCGCCGCTTCCGGCTTCCACGGACAGCAGACGGGAGAGAAAGTGCTTATTAAATTTAAAATATAAATATTTATTGTACAAAAACACATGGATTCACCACAGAAGGGCTTTATTCACCCTTCAGAGCCATTTGATGGATGTTTTATTTAGTTTACCGTGGATTGACCGTTTTGAATCTTATATGGTAGTTACATAGCCCTTAGGTATCTGTTCTCATGAAAATAGCCAGGAAATTTTTATTTTGCTAAAGCAACCTTTACAGACCATTATTAATATTATCTAGGGGTGTGACGAGACAACTCACTCGTATAATTTGTCTAAAATCACGTGATGGGTAGGTTTAGGGGGCGGGGTTATGTTTAGTCATTCGTACAAATTCATACGAATTAGCCACCTCGTAAAATATGTACGAATTGCCGTGAGATCAGGTTGGACAAGACACTTATCCCACGAGACGAGACATTGGGTTCACAAGAACGAGATGAGACACAAGTTTTAGACCTTTTTAAAATAAATCCTCAAGGATTAAATATATTGGGAAAATTTTATTTTATTCAACAAAAACATTCAAAAAAAATCAAATAAAAACAAATGAATAATAATAATAAAAACAAATAACACAAATATTTCTTTAAAAGAAGGTTAAGCGATTTTTTCAAAAAAGCTTCAGAAAACGGGCCGAATACCTAAACAAACTTGTCTACTGCAAACGCCCCGCCAGCTTAAAGGACAAAGCATACTTCAGCCATCTACAGTATGTCATTTGGTCGGAGGGCTAGCTGACAGCCGCGCACCCTTTTCCTCATGCAGGCAATTTTTTGAGACCGCACGGACTGTCCGCGTACAACAGTGTATGCGTGAAAAGAATGCAAGTCAATTGGTGGCATTGCATATGGATCGATCTCGTCCTTCCACACTAATCCGTGATTGAGTATACTTCGAAAGCTGTGTGAACGCAGCTCTGCGTGAGACGGAACGAAACGCAGAAAGTGAAGTATACCAGCCTTAAGTCTGCCTACACTCGGCACAATACAGCAACCATTGAAAACCATTTGGAGTTTGTGTCAGCACGTCATAAACAGAACGCGGCAGCAGTTTTCTGTCGGAGATTGTTGCGCTGCATCGTACCACCGCCAAGTTCTCGCGAGACCAGTCGCATCTTGTGCCACAAGATCTCGTCACACCCTTAGTATTCTCTGATTTAACAGCTGAATAATGTTTGGTTAATTTTAACCCATTGCATACCTTTCTATCAAAGTTCTCTGATATCTGACACAGTTTAACTCTGAGGCCTTGTCATGTTTTATTACCAGTTTCTCCTACGGTATAGTAAATAAACTATGATAATGTGAGAAATGTGTCTGAATAAATGTTGTTTTGACTGTATGTATAATATAAACAGTCCAGAAGAAAGGCCTGAAGTTAAAACAACAGTAACCAGAGTTTTCCAAAGCTGTTGAATTGATTTGAACCAGGCTGATGACTAATCCAGAGAAAACTTCTCCTTGTTTTACAGTTTTCCCGGGATGCGTTGGCGATTACACACAGCATCCCAGCGCTGTTTCCAGCAGGAAGAGGAGGAACATGTGGAGCTCGGTCCAGTTCTCTGATCTCAGATCCAGACAAACACAAAGGCTCCATTGATCCAAACCAGAGTAAAAGTGAGTCCTAAGCCTGCGATTTTGAAAATCTGTCAATATATCTGAGCAGCAGCTGGCCTTGAGCAGAACCGCAAGCATCTGCTGGCTTCTCCTCATGAGATCCGAGCTTCAAGCCTGGCGTCAGACTTTCCGGATCGCCTCTTTGAACTGGGATCCAGAGAGGTGCGCGAATCAAACTCAGATCCGCTTTGACAGAATATTCTCTTGAGAAATCAGTTCACTGCTGATCATGTGACATGAGCGTCTCAGTCCCATCCAGTGTGTGTTTACGGCTTATATTCTCTTCAGCTTGACATGGAGCCTTTAGTCTTCGTTTATTCCCCACTATTATTGCATTGAAAACAAAACATATGCTATAAATGCAAGTGGGGTGTCTAGAACCCACTCTCCTGTCTTCTGTCTAACACAGTCTCATAAATCAATGGCAGTAGCAAAACGATAAAAGACAGCAATCTTTAGTGTTTAATATAACTTTTATTAAATGCCATTTATTGAACTTTTTCATCATTCCACTTATATTACAGGTCAAAGGTTTGGAATAATTTTTAGTGTAATGTAATACAGTTTTAATGTATTTTAGCAAAGAAGGCTATTTTTATTTACCAAGGCTGCATTTATTTAATCTAAAATACAAAATTAAAATTTTAGTTTTGTATTGTATACAGTAACTTATTTCTGTGATGCACAGCTGAATTTTCAGCATCATTACTCTACTGTCAGAAATCATTCTAATATGCCAATTTGCTGCTCTAGAAACATTTCTTCTTTTTATAAATGTTGAAAAGGGTGGAATTTATTTCAGTCAAATAAATGCTTAATTATAGTCCTGATGAGCACAAGAGGGCTTCTTTCAAATGAATTCTGAAGGATCATGTGACACTGAAGACCGGTGTAATGATGCTGAAAATACAGCTTTAACCACAGCAATAAATTACATTTTGCTATACATTCACATAGAAAACAGTTATTTTAAATTCAAAAAAAATATTTCCAATTTTTACCGTATCAAATAATAATAATAATCAGCCTTGGTGAGCAGAACAGACCTCTTTCAAAAACATTGAATTTATCTTAATGATTCCAATGAAATGAATTATGGGAAAGTGGAAGTGGAAATTATACGAAATGTTCAAGAAATAATTTCCACTTGACTGAATACTGAAAAGTATCACAAAATAGTTTAATAATGAATTTCTAGTCAACATTTATAATGCATGTTTTTTTTTTCTACAGAGGATGCATGCATGACATGTTTTATGCATTCTTAGAAAAGAGCATAAATACTGTATTCTGCCTGCTTTTTCTGTAGAGCACATATGATGCAGCTACACAGCTCGCTGAGTTTGGAACAGAGCACTTATTTAAAGGGCCTCTAGGTCGGCTGTCTTTTATCTGAAGGCCCCTAAAAATCCACAATTATGTGATTTCTGTTCATGTTCACTGAAAACAGCGGCTGCAGTTTCTGAATCCTTCCCTACCGATCATTAAAGGACTATTAAACGAATAGTTCATCGCTTACATCACTCGCTTTAGATGATCATTCCTACAATGCCATTTAAAGACTGCAAGTTACCGGCCAACTGGCAAACGAGTTTTATTTACTCACCGAAGCCAGTTTTTACTCTCTTTGGCGCTGGCGGGTGTTAACGTTGGACCCTAAGAACATTCAGGATTGCCGAGGTTTGACTGCAAGCCCAAAATGACGATAATGATTCCAAACGTTTGCTATAATTGTACTTAAAAGACCCGCTGGAAAGTCTGTGTGTGGGTTCGCGTTTGATTTCAGAGATCGGGGATAACAGTCAGGCGCATGTCTGAAACGGGACACCCACAAAACCCAAATCGACCTGTCAAACTTCATCCGAACACGTTTGGCAGGGAATTTACACTTTATGACAAACACATGGTAGGCGCTGAGGAATACGACTCAAATACGATCTCAAACAGCGGACATGACTGTAGTTCCTGTAGATCCCCTGCGACATTGTTCACAAAAGTTTGTTTTGGAACATAAACAGATATATAGACAGAGATTGGGGTTACATGCAGCTTTCAAAGCTGTCCAGTATTAGGCTATGGAGTCCCTCTTTACATCTTTATTTGAGTGATACAGCGATTGTATGAAGAGCATGAGACAAGAAAACATATCCTGGAGAATTCCTGGTGCTCAAACAATAGATCATTACACAGTCTACATTAAGGTCATGGGTTAGATTCCCAGGTAATGCATTAACTGATAAGTGACTTAGGATAAAAAATTGTAAACCAGAAAAATGTCTACTGAGTTGCGATAAAACACAAGTTCAATATGTGAACCCTGGCACGTTTTATTACGTTGATATAGGTACGGTATGTATTGCAGCAGTTCAGAATTGAAATATCCGTGGACTGTTGCTAAAAGTTAATGCTCTATCATGTTGGAAAATGCCCTACACAAGATCCAACTAAACACAGATACAAAAACATTTTTTGATGCAACCATTTCAGCTTCCTTTTACACAGATTTGAACCGTTTTGTCTAACCATAGTTACACAGGATTGAACCAGAGCTCCTTGTCTCTCAAGTACATCTCTGTACTCCGTGAGCCACCAAACAAACCTAGTGTCTATGAAAACATGAAGATATGAAGCTGGATATGTTTGATGCTAACATTCAAAACCAGCAGTTTTCAAATATCCCAGCATATTAATATTGTTTTGAAGTCATAACATGATATTCTTCAAGTAATTGTGGGAAAAATACACTTTATTAATTGAAACTCAGTAAATTAGTATGAAAAGGAATAAAGGTGAAGGTTTGAGTTTTAATGCCTCTAGTGTTGTATGTACTTACAGTGATATGTACTTGTTGGTCTCACTTACTGAAAAGTGCACCCAGGTACGTTTATGGCATAGAATATGCATGCAATTGTGAGTAATTACAAAACAACTCCAGATATCTATATGCATTGCATTAAATAGAATTTGGGGTTCATTGAGTTTGATTGCACTGAAAATATTTGCAAATGCTATAGAAAAAAAAATGTGCATGCAAAAACTAAATTTTAATTGCAAATACATTAAATTATATAAATATATATATATTGCTCTATATTCAATAATATGTCTTAGCAAGATGAGATTAAAACTATGCTAAAATATTATGCAATACAATGCTGAATGAGAGATAAAGGCTAAAAATAAAGGCTCCTCAGAAGATGTGAGATGTTTTAGAGGCTTGTGAAGATCATTGCCCTGCTAAGGAAAAGGGAAAATAAAGCTCCTCACTGTTTAACTGTATTTAACACTGAAAATAATAAGATCCGTTATTAATAACTTAGCACCAATAATAATTAAGCAGCAAATCAGTATATTAGAATGATTTCTGAAGAATCATGTGACACTGGAGACTGGAGTAATGATGCTGAAAATGCAGCTGAGCATCACAGAAATAATTTACAGCTTAACAGATATTATTATAGAAGACAGCTGTTTTGAATTAGGATAATATTTCACATTTTTTATTGTATTTTCTATAAATGCAGTCTTGTAGAGCAGAAGAGCTTTCATTAAAAACATCTAAAAATCCTTTAAAATGTTTCCCAACTTTAGGCAAGTACTGTATGTTCAGGCTAACGTTATTGTTGTAAAGCAAACCAGATGCACAGCATTAGATTATAGTCCATCAGATACATAATGACACACTAGTTTCTCTGAAACACTTTCCTCTCTCCCTGACTGCTGAGAAAACAACACAGGCTTAACGTCGCACCAAAACATGCCTCCTCCTGCTTCAGGTGTCCCATCCCAAGAAACAATGTAAACCCGTCCATCACAAACCACAACAAAAGATCCTCTGTATCTCTTATTCCCTATTGTTTGGAGTGAAATCTGTTCCCGGGATTGGCTGTAGTCCGCAGACAGCTGGACTCTGCTTCTCCTCGCTGATCAAAGTCTCCAAGCCCAATAAGATACTCGAGCCATGATTTCATCCCACCGCAAAACCGGACCCTGTGTTAATTGTGAACATATGCACAACTTCGAAGCCAAAAATGCAACAAAAACAGTATCAAAACACTTTTTGGGGAACCTATAGCAGAACATGCTCATAGATCTCTAAATGCATTTGAAACACTTTACTTGAAGCATTTGTGTATAATGAAGGTATTCGTAATGTACATGCATTTTATCTTTTCATCAATAATTGCAACCTCAGTTAAAATGCGTTATAATATTTGAAGGTTGGTTTGTTGTGTGTTTTAATGCCTTTTACTTACTAAAGGTGTGATAACGCATAGATAGGCCTTTTAATGGGTTAAAACTGTGTTAATGAGATGAATTACAAGAAATAAGTATTGCATTAAACTACTTTTATAATATATAGAGAGACTTTAAGTAAAGTGTTTTCTTAGTATTTTTTGTCTTGTTTTCCAGTACAAATATATAAACGTTCTTAAACCAAACTACAATTAACGCCAGTTACGTAATCAGATTTCCTTTTTCAGGTAACTAATAAACCAATACAGTACTTTTATAATTTACCTTCACCTTGAGAATTATTCCTTTTACTTTTAGTGTGGAAGTGCTTTAATATTTGCCAAAAACTTTTTATATTAAAAACAAACAAGTAAGAATAAGTAACATAATGCATTGATTTTTATTAAAATATTGTAATATTGTAATGCATTAGTTTTAAAACTAGCTTTTCCCAACATTGATGTAAAGTCTAAAAACTGTATCAAAATTAAGCAAATTTTTGCTTCAAATAAGAAAAATATCTGCAAGTAGAATCAGAAAAATAAACTTGTTTTCCTTTTAATAAAGTATATTTATTTGAGCCATCTTTTATGCATAAACTCACTTTATTTTGATGCATTTTTTACAGAAAGTACTGGATGTAGAAAAAACAAAGCTGAAATACTGAAGCAGAAAATAGTTTTTCTGTTCCAGGCCTTTCTGTGTTGGAGTTTTTGCCTGGTGTTGTGTTTTATCAGCAGACGTGTATCTAGGTCAGCCCGTGTTTTCAATGCCGCGGGTCATAACTATCTAAAATCCAGCTGTTGTCCAGTTTTTAGATTTGTTTCTTTTGGGTTTGTAAAGTTTTAACCTCTGAGCAAGTCATTTTATGGGTGATTCGGTTGCTTCTGTTGTTGCCCAGGGTGAAGGAGTTATAATAAATCTCTTTCGCTCTGAAGGCAGAAAATGTGAGGGCTTCAGCCCAGAAAGACGTGATTGGTTATACTTGAAGTTTAATCTCGGCTTGGAAGAGACCGCCCCACTGTTTTGGGTAAACATCCCCAGAATTCAGATCTCCGCAGGGGGAAACAACTGGGTTCGTAAGAGAGGTACAACCGATTCTGAGAGGCATTTGGAGAAAACTAATGAGACGAGAGTCTGGGATCCTGGAGCGAGCCCAATATAATCAAAGACGTAAAGCATTCGGCAGCGATTTCTTCGTATTGTGTTGAGGGGCTGTAATGAGGAGACATGGCTGTGTTTTCCAAAAACAAACCCTTTCAAGTCTTTCCTGATTTACAGCACGGCGCGTACAGTAGCTGTTTTGTTTTCTAGATGAATTGTATTTACAAAATTTTATCGTGAAGAACAAACGCGATGATTAAAACCTCTGCCGTCTCTTCCCATGACACTCGTTAAGTGTTCACTCTCTTAGTTTGCATTCAGATGTTAATAAGCTCTGCTGAAGTATACCATAAAATAAGTGCCCAGTCATCTCCTGCCTTGACTTACAGCATTGTTTTAGGGGTTTAACACATTTTTGACCTTTAAGCTAAAGGTTATGTCCAACAGAAACAA
Organism: Enteromius trimaculatus; assembly: GCA_032361065.1. Classification (NCBI taxonomy): domain Eukaryota; kingdom Metazoa; phylum Chordata; class Actinopteri; order Cypriniformes; family Cyprinidae; genus Enteromius; species Enteromius trimaculatus. The sequence goes on along the minus strand of JAUMHP010000070.1, from coordinate 20,973,944 downwards.
CATGATTATGTCAAGTGGGTTTTAGTGTCCACCTGGAGAGATGTGCACCTGCAAAAAGTCGTCAAAAGAAGATTTTTGTCCCTGTTTGTCAAAAGGATGGCCAAGGGAGGTTACACCATCACTAACTGGCATAAACCAGCTTGTCTTTGCAGCAGTAGAAAATGTTTTATCAGATGTGTGAAGAGATTATACACAAAATGCAGAGAAACTTATTAAAGTGAGCATGAACTAAAAAAGTATTTATTTTCTGTATCTGTTCTGTATCTGTATTCTAAACATGTTACTGATCTAATTGTGAACTGTTCATCCATGGGTTTAGCCTGTTCAGTCAAAAACACAGAAAAAAACTAAATTGTGAAATATTATTACAGTGTAAAATAACAGTTTTCCATTTTACTATACGTACTATGATGTATTTCTAGCATTATTCTAAGGTAATTGGGACTTTTTATCTCACAATTCTGACTTTATTTCTCAGAACTACGTACTACAAACTCGCAATTACAAGAAAAAAAGATTATGACTTTATATCTCGCAAATTACGACTTTTTATCTCACAATTACAACTTTTTATCTCGTATTTCCGGCTTTATATCTTACAATTCCAACTTTACTTCTCATAATTCCGACTTTTTATCTCATCTCACAATTCTGATATTATATCTCGTAATTCTGACTTAATGTCTTACAATTTCGACTTTACTTCTTATAATTCCGACTTTTTATCTCGCAATTCCGACTTTTTGTCTCGCAATTCCGACTTTTATCTCACAATTCCAACTTTATATAGCATAATTCCGACTTTATATCTCATCTCACAATTCTGACTTTATATCTCGTAATTCTGACTTTATATCTTACAATTCCGACTTCTCATAATTCCGACTTTTTATCTCACAATTCCAACTTTATATCTCGTAATTCCGGCTTCATATCTTATCTCACAATTCTTACTTTATATCTCGTAATTCCGACTTTTTATCTCACAATTCCGACTTTTTATTTCGCACTTCTGACTTTTAACCCACAATTCGGACTTTTTATCTCGCAATTCCGACTTTTTATTTCGCAATTCCCGACTTTTATCTTACAATTCCAACTTTATATATCGTAATTCCAACTTTATATCTCATCTCACAATTCTGACATTATATCTCGTAATTCTGACTTAATGTCTTACAATTACGACTTTATATAGCATAATTCCGACTTTATATCTCATCTCACAATTCTGACTTTATATCTCGTAATTCTGACTTAATGTCTTACAATTTCGACTTTATATAGCATAATTCCGACTTTATATCTCATCTCACAATTCTGAATTTATATCTCGTAATTCCGACTTTTTATCTCACAATTCCGACTTTTTATTTCGCACTTCCGACTTTTTATGTTGCAGTTCCGACTTTTATCTCACAATTCCAACTTTATATAGCGTAATTCCGACTTTATGTCTCATCTCACAATTCTGACTTTATATATCGTAATTCTGACTTTATATATTACAATTCTGACTTTACTTCTCATAATTCCAACTTTATATCTAACAATTCCGGCTTTATATCTCATCTCACAATTCTGACTTTTTATCTCACAATTACAACTTTATATCTCGAAATTCCGACTTTATATCACACATATCCGACTTTATATTATCATGTAATTCCGACCTTATATCATGCAATTACAACTTTATATCTTGCAATTCTGACTTTTTATCTCACAATTACGAATGAATATATATCGCAATTATGACTTTATATCTCAAAATTATGACTTTATATCTCGCAAGTTGGAATTGTGAATTGAATTGGAATTGAAGTCGCAATAACCTTTTTTATTTTTTATTCAGTGGCAGAAACGAGCTTCCATAGTCTTTGCCACAAGGTCCTTCAGTAATTATTCTACTGTAATATGCTGATTTATTGTTAAAACTTGCTGATCAGTGTTAAAAACCCACTGCATTCCTAAATGTTTATTTTATAACCTGTAATACTTTTTTCAAGATTTTTTTTGTCAAATAGGCTAAATTCAGGCTTAATGCGCATAAGACAACTCTTTCAAAGACATTTAAAATAGTAATGTTTTCTGTTATAATGTTCTGCATGAAGTAAAAAGAAATGTTGTGTAAATAAAACGTTTAGGAATCAAAAAGTGCTTTTTATTGCTTAGAGCCTCTTAATGACTAAAGGTGCACTTCTTGATATACATCATTTACAGTACATCTGTACATTGACATTTATGTTTGCATGTCCTCAAACCAAAAGCAAGATGTCTCACATGTGTCTCTTTGTCTCCTCTTCAGTCTGTCTCTATTGATTTTGGCTATTGTGTGCTGAAGCTCCATTAGGACGGTGTGGGGCGTTCATGTATCTTCTCTGTGGCCTGGCTGGGTGTTGACGAGATGGGCTGTTGTAAATAAATGATGAGCAGATCTGTTTACACACACACACAAAAGCTGCAAGACATTCCCAGGGTGTAGGATGCCCTGCCTTCAGGCCTTCAGCATTCACAGCTCCAACCAATCCTCAGGTGAGAACCAGATTTAGACAAGACCAGCAAACGATACCGAGCTCTCGGGAGATTCACAGCTCCTTGGAGATTCATTTAACTTTTTTTGTATGAGAATTTGGGTCATGTGACCTCAAAATGTCAGCTTCCATGAGAGAGGTGTTTAATGTTTTTTAAAGAAGACTCTTCTGCTTCCCAAGCCTGCATTTATTTGATCCAAAGCACAGCAAAACAATTCTATCATTACTCCAGTCACATCCTTTAGAGACTATTCTAATATTCTGATATGTGGCTCAAAAAAACATTTATTATTATTATATTGAATACATGAATTCTTTCAGTTTGATGAATAGAAAGTTTAGAACAACAGAATTTTTACTGAACAAAGAAATCTTTTGTGACATTGTAAATGTCTGTATCATCATTTTTTTAGTAATGATGCTGAAAATTCAGCTGCACATCACAGAAAGAAATTACATTTTACAATATATTCAAATTGCTTTTGCTATAGTTAGATTCAAATGAATGCAGGTTCGGTTGGAATGAAAAGGAAGGAAAAGTCAGTCGATAAACATTTACTTTCAGTTGTTTTATGATTGTTTTTGGTCACAATACAGTCTTGCAAAACCATTTATTTTTGCCCTCGCAAAAGGTTTGTAACCTTTTGCAAAGCATTTGCATTTCCTTGTGAAATTTAAAAAAAAAAAAATGTCATTCTTCCACTAAACATTTGTTTTCTCTCGCAAAATTATTGCTTTTCATCCAAAAAAAAAACATTAGCATTTTCTCCAAATAATTTTGTGCTCGGTTGATAAACATTTGCATTTGGTCAGTAAAAATCACATTTTCCTCTGAGAGAACTTAGAGTTTGGTTGCTCTCTCAATCAGAAGTATTGCATTTCCTCAAGAAACCTTGCATTCTCTCACGAAATATTTGCGTCCCGTTGAGGAACTTCGCAATCTTTTGCAAAAAAAACTTTTGCTGTTCCCCACAAAACTGTGCATTCAGTGACAAAACAGTTGCATTCCTTGCCAAATGTACTGCATTCTTCCAAGAAACTTTGCACTCTCTCACAAAACATTTGCATTGCCCTGAAAAATGTTGCAAAAGCGTTCCCAGAGAAACTTTGCACCCTGGGAATGTAGTCACTAAAACTAATTTGACAAAAAATTATATCCTGATAGGAAATTTTTGCCTCATTTTCAAGTCTCTCTCTCTGGCTTGGCTTCGTTTCCGAAGATTATGAAGGGTGCTATCGACGACTGCAGGCCCGCTGGTGGCTAG
>JAUMHP010000070.1:20928669-20950514 GCA_032361065.1 Enteromius trimaculatus | reverse complement strand
CTGAAAGTTTGGTAGTCCCATTCCCCCTTTTGATTTGGGTCTCTGCAAAAAAGTCTTCCTTATTCTGGGTATCTTTTTATTCCAAATAAATTCTGAAATAATTTTATCAAGACTGTGAAAAAAACTTTTCTTTATATATATTGGTATACATTGAAATAAAAATAAAAATTTGGGAAGGATGGTCATTTTTATTATTTTAATTTTACCTGCTAATGTAAAATTAAATATTTTTAATGTATATATTTATTTTAATTTCAGCTGCCAACCAAACATTTCACACTTTAATTACGTTTAACTTTTCTATTATAATTTAAACCAATTAAATGTATATAAAAAAATAATAATAATGACAACATACAGCATAAAATACATACAACAAAAGTACTAAAACTGGCAAAAGAAAATAGAAAACAGAAACTGATTTAAAAAACTCAATACTATATTATAATATCTAGATGCTAAACTAACACTAACCAGTACTTAGGCCGTAATATTGTTGTGTGTGTGTTTGTGAAGACTTCCAGCTGTACTGAAGCTCAGTGTGGTTTTGTTTCATCGTGTACTGACGGATGAAACTTTGTAGTACATATTTGAAATATAAATAGGTTTGCAGGACGAGCTGTTAGAGTTTGACAGGAAACAGTGTTCCCTTTCACTTCATGACCTTCTGCTGTTTCAGTTCACTGGGAGTTTGATAAGCTTCCTCTTGTATTTTTTCCCAATGAAACAAAGAAAATCTATTTCACAAATCCCTGTTTCCATTAGATTCCAGCACATACAGCAACAGATGAGGTTTTTACACTGACACAGCAAAGAAGAGCAGCACAGATGGAGAGTTTACAGATCAGTTCATACAGATGAATACATCTGAAGTTGGTTTTGCAGTTTTAATAATGTCCAGCAGGTGGAAATATTGTCTTATATTTCATCTGATTCCAAGTTCCTCATCTTTTCCTTTTTATTTATAATTATTTGTTACATATAAAGTGAACTATATGTGTGTGTATAAGGAAAATAAGTAAACAATTATAAACTGAAAATATGAACTGAAGTAACCTATAAAGTGAGATATGCATGGGTTTAACCCTATTTCTTTGGTTTTAGGAAGTTCAGAAAAATGCAAAGCTAAAGTTGGAGTTGTGAAACCCAGCAGTTGTTTCAAGAAGGATTGTTAACTTGATGAACTAAAGTATTAATTATTTGTGTTATTTCTTCCTCTTTCTCTAGTTTTTGCAGCGGTTTGAATCCTTTGACACTCCAGGAATTTCCACTACATTTTCCTGCAGGAATGCAGAGCGGAAAGAGAGAATGGAAAAGTTGAAAGTTCACTGTGTTTTTGTGTCACGTCCTCGACGAGTGAGTTTTTTCCCTCTTTGTGCTCAAAACAATAACTTAGAAAATAGATCATGCACCAGTAAATGTGAAGAGAGCAAAGCTGTTGTGAATGAGAGATGCATGCATTTACACCTGTTTATAAATCTTACATGTAAATCAATATAAATAAAGAAATCTGTGTCTTACATTTCTTACTCCATATCTGTGATAACCCACACCACTCCAATCCATCAGTTAACATCTTGACAAAACAAAAGGATGCTTTTAATTAAAAGTCTATAATTTATAATAAGGCATCCTCCAGTAACAAAGGGCATCTCTTGTTGTCTCTCACATCAAACTCCACAAACATATCTGATTTGTTTTGTAAATACTTGATCTGAGCAGATTTCTCTCCTGATTCAGACCAGAACACTTCTTCACAGGAGGAAGAGTTATTATGATTATAGACTCGTATTTGAGTTAAAATCATCTTAATGCTGGATTAGTTTGATCTTCTGTCATCTCCAGATGTTAACTGATGGACTGAAGTGCTGTGGATTATTCTGATGTTTTTATCAGACCCTCATTCTGACGGCACCCATTCACAACCAAGTATTCCTTAAGAATCAGTGCATGTTATTAAATCACTTTGTAATCTTTCAGCAACGTTTAATAACTTACTCTACCTCCAATTTCCTTTTCAGACGATGTTATACAACCTTTGTGAGTATTTCTGAGCCAGCAAGCTAATCAGACTCCATGCTTCCGTGAAGTTGTAGCCTGTCATGTAATTTAATGAATCTCGGTAATCACTGACCTCCAACATGCAAAACAAGTCACTTACAATCATCACTAGAGATGGATGAACTTGAATGTAAATATAGTCAGTGATCAGTTTATTTAAAAAAATCCTTAAATTATAGCCTACTGCTTTCTAAAACATGTCATTTTATTAAAATTATTGCCACCTTTTTTCAGTTGCTGCTTTTTACTGTGAAAAGGCTAATAGTGTTTGTAATGCTAAGGCTAATAGTGTTTTAAATGGAAATAACGACACATGTTAATATACCAAAACATTTTTGATTATTAATATGCATCACTAAGAACTTTAAATGAGCTTTTCTCAATATTTAGAATAGTTCAAACATTGTCCAATCCTAACAAACCATACATCAGTTTAAAGCTTATTTATTCAGCTTTAAATAACCATAATAAACAAAAATACCCTTATGACAGCTCCACTGTCACGAATGTGTCACAAGCCACAACAGCATCAGCAGAAGAGCGCGAGAGGACAGAAAGCAGAAGCATACTGGAGGAGCGCCAACTAGGGTTTATTTCCCGGGAGTGTGACGTCACCTGCTAGCCCCGCCCCCGCCTCGCTTTCGCACTCCGCAGTTAAAATCAGTTTGTGCAATAACCGCTCGTCGTCACGTTTCCACGCGCGACACGCGACAGGACATGGCCCAGGCGACGTTGGTTAGTAAACAACAGCGAATGAGGCAAAAACAAGCGCGGGCAACCGCGACTTCACGCTGACAGCGATTTACAGCGCTTTGCAAAAAGTTTCGCTGACGCGTCGGTGACGTCCGATGTAACGGGCGACGCTTCCCGTTCGCCGTCGGTGTGCGTGTGTTTGTTTGTTTGTCTTTAATCGTTGAAAGCGGACGGAATGGGGGCCAAACAGAGCAGTCCCGCTGAAAACGGCCGCACACGAGCGTACTCTAGCTCGGATCTCCCGTCTAGTAACGGCGGCAGAACGGCGGCTGTGGCGATGAGGTTTTCCGCTCACGGCGCCTCAGGTGCTACGTCTTCATCTTCGTCGTCTTCAGCGGCGGTGGCCTCGCACTACACCGGCTCCAGGACGCGCTCCGTCGGGGGAGTCTCCGGTGGACCGGGCGCGAGACCTCAATCCAGCATTAATATACCGACCTCGGGAGCGTACAGTTCTCAGGACTCCGGTAACAGCACACCGGAGGAGAACGGCGGGGAGAGAGAGCGGTCAACCGGCGCTCCGAGACTCTTGATCGGATCTTTACCTGCTCACCTGTCGCCTCATCTCTTCGGAGGTAAGTGTTTGTCTCGGTAATCTGTAGTTGCCGTATTTTAACTATTCATATTTGTAGTAAAAACCATGGTTCATTTTCGCAAGTCCACCTAAGCCACAGCCAGTTTGTGTTAAACCAGATATTTAACCACCTGTTATGAGTAACTCGCCTATAAACAGCATGTCCTCTCTGGCATTGCTAGTTATGTCATCTACCCATATAAATATAGACGAAAGTCTTTGAAGTTCGCATTTTTATGTTAATGTGTATGTTTGAGAGGTTACTAAGGTCAAACTCGTGTTTGTCAACTACCCAGTTAAGGTTTTTGAAACTAAAACGTTTTCTAGTTGCAGGTCCAGCAACAACCAGTTTTTGCGTCATTAACCAGCTGTTTAAACCAGATCTATGTTATGAGTAACTGACCCAAACACAGAAAACTGTACTGACTATCACTGGAAGTTATGTTAATATTAATGCAAATATTTATGTAAATGTGCATATGCAAGTTTGAGAAGTTATTTTGGTAAACAATTTGAGTATTTTTACCCAGCTGCTTAAACCAGATCAATACCCACCTGTATTATAAACCATGAGCTATCCAACTTTCATTTTTGCACCAGTTTCCATAAAGTGTAATGTCTATATACATATTAATAACAAATAGATATATTTATTTATTCTGTATTTGCACTTTCTGGTTAGATGCTAACTGCTTTTCATTGGCTGTGTACATGTACTCTGCACAATAACAATAAAGTTGAATCGAATCGAATCTTCATAGGCAGTGTGCTGACTGTTGATATGTGGTAGTACTGGTAGTTGATATGTGCCGAACTACCCTTATAAAAAAGTCAGTCAGTTAAGTTGTGTCCTTGAAGTTTTACATCACTGGTTTTGTTATCAGTGCAAATATGTATAAGAGATTAAAACGGTTAAGTGTCAAGTTTTTATTTGTGAACCTCTCATCTTGTAATAGTTCATGGATCTTTCCTTGTGGAGTTTGACCTTTCAACCTTCCAGTTTAGTGGCGAACTTGAGTAAAATTTTTGTAGTTAAAGGTTAGTTAGTTAGTCCATCTTATCAACAACCAATCTCTGGATAAACCAGATCTATACCCACCTGTTATTAAGATAAAGCAATTCATAAACAGTGTATTGATTGTTATTGGTTGATATACTTAACCTGTTTTAACTCTTAGGTATTTATTGTAGTGAACACACATCACACTCATGAAGTTTCATAGCAATATTTTATATTTATATCTATGCAAATAAATAAGTGTGTGTTTGTGTAAATATGAGTTGTAAACTGCCCAGCTTCTGTCGTAATGGTGATGGTTAATGAATTAACTTTTAGTTACCAACCCAGATCTTTTAACCACTAGTTCACACAACCACTTATTAGAGTTAAATCAGCCGAACGAAGTGTTTTTATTATCCAGTGGAGAAAGATGTTTTGGTTTATTATTATTGGTGCAATCTGGTCACCTTCAACCTTTAAGTTAGCAGCCCTGTGTCCGGTTGCATAATAAATAACCATGTCTTAAGTTACACATCTATTTGGTCATAACATCAAGTCATCAAGACATTGAAGAGTAGATTGACCTTAAGTAGATCTGATCACAAAGTGAGTACAGGATAGTGTCTGTGTTCATGCAACTGATCACAGATCTTTAACCAGTAGGTCAAACCACAGCTTACTAGGTTGAACCGACCACACTGGATGTTTGTTTTTAGCAGTGGAGAAAGAATATGTTTTGGTTTGTTATGGGGTTGAAGTGATCTGGGGCCTGTTCCATAAAACAAGTTTACCAAATTAGCCAGGCTTATGGCAGATAGTCTGACTTATTTTAACACAAATTAACTGGCAATAAGTCAGACTATCTGCCATAAGCCTGGCTAATTTGGTAAACTTGCTTTATGGAACAGGCCCCTGGTTGGTTTGTGGAAGGATGTGATGAAAATATTTGTATTCAGGATTATATTTTATGAACTGGTGCAGTGTTGCAGGCCGTTATTCTACAGCTGCATGCTGCTGCGTCTGTGGTGAGACACTGCGACGTGTTCAGAGGAACCAACAGGTTGTGGTTATGGAGTTCTCTGATCAGGTGTAAAGATGCATGTGACAGATGAGGATGATTTCCGAGCACTTCAGTCATCGTGTGTGTCTCTTGCTGTTGTTTTTCTGAGAACCTGCTCAGTAATCTGATGTTTCATAAACACTGCTGTTATGTGGTTTAACTGGCTGAGTCTCAGGAAACATGTCAAGAACGGATTCATTTCACCTCAAAATCAGAAGAGAGAAAGAATCAATGCATCTTTTTTCGTTTGCATTGGGCACTTTTGTTGAAGTTAATTTAGCTATAGGCTAAAATGTTTGTTGTACTGCTTGATCGGAGTAGTTTATTTAAAAGTTAAAAAAAAGGCTGATAATGTGCTTACCCTCAGGCCATCCGAGATGTAGATGAGTTTGTTTCTTTTTACTTGATTACCAATGAATCCTCTGTCTGCAGTGAATGGGTGCCGTCAGAGTCCAAACAGCTGATTAAAAACATCATTAAGTCAGCATTATGGTCTCTCTTTATTTTAGTTAAAAATGTCTGAATGATGTATTTGTTTCAGCATTTGTCTTCTCCAGATGTTAACTGATGGAATGGAGTGATGTGGATTATTGTGGTGTTTTTTTTCCTGCTCTCATTCTGACGGCACCCATTCACTGCAGAGCATCTATTGCTGAGACAGTGATGGAATGCTACATTTCTTCTACTTTCTTATGGGTAAACATTGTATTTTCTCAGTAGTTACATTACATTTTTATTGATGCAATTGGCAAATGCTTTGCATTTATGTGTTACATCCGTTGCATTTGTGCATTGCACTACAATTCATGCATGCATACAATTTTTCAGTTAATGCATTCCCTGGAAATCAAACCTTTGCGTTGCATGCTCTACTGTTTGAGCTACAGGAGGGATTTACTTGCAAGTAAATAATGGTTGAAAATGGGCTTTAATTTGATCTCTTCTCGTGATATTGTGGTGAAATATTACTTGTGCATGTTTTAATGTGATAACTGCTGATGATTAGTGTAATTTTGTCTGTTAATTTTTCTTACGAACCGTATTCAAATCCAGTGGAGAGGCAGGTGAGGCTGTGCGTTGCTGAGATGGAATTTCCCCAGCCGTTGTGGCCTGGATTGAACTTTAATTCTGTAACAGGCTCTCACTGGTGATTGAAGTTAATCTTTAAACGTTGTTAAAATAGCTAAGTATGACTTCTAACTGACTGTGGATAAGATCAAGAAGGGAGTTTTTAAAGGGAAATGAGACTTAAGTTCACTTTTAATTATTGAAACGCACAGGGGAATCCTGTCTGTTAACAGACTCTCTGTATGTGCAGTTTGCATTAGGCTTGGAGGCAAAATCATGCTAAGTTTAGCATCGTCATAGCATAGCCAAAGCAGTCATTACTAGTACTAGTGCTCTCAGTGATGTATTGAAACCTGTAAAATGAAGTATTAAGGTTCAGTGTCCTTTATCATGCAGGGTTTGTGCTGCAGACATGTGATTTTTATGGGGTGGAAAGAATATCGGTGTTGATCAGTGTGATATTGACATTGAAAGGCTCTTGTTGTTTTGACGTAAAGGAACCAAAACACTTGTTAGTTAATGAGTTGAGATCAGGGAGGAGCCTCACTTCTATTGAATGCTTTTCAGGAACGGGCCACGTGTACATTAAACACTCAGTGGTTTCCTCTTGCTTCACTTTGACGTTAAATGAAAGCAAGAAAGTGTTTGTTGTGGCTGCACTTTGCTCTCTGCGTTTCTCTGACTCAACTTCGACTCAACATGCTCCTTTTACCGGAACGGCTTCGCTGCTGCTGTGTTTTAGAGGTTGGCATATTTACAGCAGCTGAGATGTTAGGGCTTCCACAGCTACTCGTTGTCGATCAATATTTAGTTAATGTAAATGACTCTGTGTGGTGTCAGCGGTATCATCCGGATCTGATTTGACGGACAGTGTGTGAGGAGATCCATATATTGTGGATGCCTCCATTACAGGATTTCCCAGTTCAAACCATCGCAAATGTCCAAAGCACCAGTGCGCTCGCTTATGAATGCTGTTTGAATGCGCCTTTGTCTAAGATAATGTTGTTATTATTGCATGAGTAGATACAGATAATGAATATTTCAGTATTGTGATTGTCTGATACCAGTCTGGCTGATAAACATAAGCGTAGTTCTGACACTGAGACAGTGTGTGCAAACTATTTTTATTAGTGTACACAAGATCTTGTTATCAGACTAGAAAAATGCAAAGATCGCCTGTGGTGTAATGTCCAATTTAGTAAACAAGCATTTTTGTTTTTTCTTTAAATCAACGGCGGTTTCAAAACCTAGGTCGTTTTCTGCTATCACAAACATGTAGCCAATCCCATCATCTTTATGGGCGGAGCCTTACTTATTATTAGCTATCTGAAATCATGAACATGATTGATGCAACATTAGCAGTGCATTATTAGCTGTTCAATAACAGTCAGGCAAAAGGCTAATGATATTAATTACGTTGAGTACCTGACGTGATAAATAAAATGCATTATCCTTTTGATTATATAAAGAACCCTGCATAAACCACGTGTAGTAATCCGTTTCTGTTTCGAAAGATGCAGTACAATATCGCCATTGTTTAGCATTTACTACTTCAGTTAACTGAATGAAAGCGGAGCCGGTCTGATGATGTCATTAAGTAGATGTGGAGACTAATTTGCATATTACTTATTGCATGCATAATTGATGAGGTAAGGGTGGGAGTTATATTTTGAGGGTGTAAAAAATGTTCATGTTGAAATGTCAATTTGATCATCAAAGATGAGTTTTAAGGGATTATTAAAAACAGGGTTAAAGTGAAAACCATTTCTGTTCCAGTGAACTGATTTAAAACTCTTTCAGTGATTGGTTTATTGAATAACGGCAGATAACTAGTGCAAAGAGCAAAAGAAATATTCTCCGAGGGAAACGGCTGACATCAGTGAAACTTGGACTTGGACAGGGTTTGGGAACGGGTCAGTAGTCTGCCGGCCGCTCTGTCCCGGTGTGCTGCCGCAGCAGTTCAGACTCCACTCTTAATGGCTCAAGCGCCTCTCTTTCCTCTGCGTTTCTCTCAGCTCTGGCTCGGCTCCAAGAGCTTTCCATCTCCAGCCATCTCTGCAGCTCTCGGATGATATCTGAGGCCTTCTGCAACAGTTAAAGGGATGGTTTACATTTCTGTCATGATTTACTCATGCCATTTTGAAAAATGTGTGTGTGTGTACATGCAAATAAAGTTTATGGAAGCCTTTTTCTACCACAGAGTAAAAATCAGAGTTTTTTACCTTGAAATTCTGCATCTCTTACGTATGTGTGTTTTTTTTGTTTGTTTGTTTTTCACCACACAGTGATCAAATATCAGAATTTTGACTTTTCTTTATCTGGCAGTTATGAGGTAATATTTCACATTTTCTGTTCTATATCTCACACTTCAGATTTTTGCAATGATTTATTTACACCACAGAATAAAAATGAATAAATATTGCAAGTTCATACCTCACAATTTTGACTTTCCCCCTTTTTCATCTCTCAGAATTGTGAATCTTGAAATTCTAACTTTTGCAATTCTTTTTTCTCAGAATTTTGAGGAGACAAAAAATCTGGTTTGCCAGAGAAGTTGCTATTACATTACATATTTAATTCATCCTGTGGTAGAAACAAGCTTCCATTTAACAGTGAATGACTGTCTCCCGCATTTTTTAAAAGTCATACCAGTTTGAAGAAAACAGAAGTAAGAAAGTGATAAGGGTGTATGACATGAGTGAGTTGACAGTTTGTCATTTTTTTTGAGGTACACTGTAACTTTAACAGATTGATTTTAACGCTTACGTTAAGCAGCACTGTAAATAGATTTTCACCTTTTTTTTTCTCTGTGTGCCGAATGTGCAAATATATGTAATGCTATATAAGCACAATCTGTTTATTAACTGTTTTTTGCCGTCACACTTTACATTATCCTAATCCATCCTTCTCAGCAGCCCGTGATGTTTCTGAGTCAGCAGGTTATGGTTCATTTCTCGCGTTGTAGATTCGGTTTGACCGGGTCACGGAGAAGATCTTGCACGGATGAGATGTTTTATGAAGTCTACGTGCATGCGCGAACACCGCCGGTCGATCCAGGAATCGATAGTCAATGTCCCATCGTGCTGCTGTGTCCTGAGCGTTTGACAGGGACATCAATCCTGTCAGGCTTTTCTCACTGCGCCTCTAACAGACAGCCTTAAATCAGACGGACAGAGCCCATGTCACTGACGCACAGCGAGCAGCGTTTCAGAGACGCATATCAGCTCCTCAAACTAAATTAATATAGTGACCGTGAACATGAGTTTACATTGTGAGGTTATAGTCATGGTTTTCACTGTATCATCACACAGCTCTATACATACAGTTAGATGTGTATTCGCGAAGAATTGCTTTATATGCTTACAAATGTAAACCGTACTATCACCCAGCTGTTTATATCAAGTCGGTTTGTCCATCTTTTGCAACTTTTATTCCCTATGATTTTCTGTAAATGTGCTCTGTAAACCAATTTTCATTCATTTCAGTGAATGTCGTTTTGAATTTGAGCAAATATGTAAATGTTCAGAAGATGCTAATCTGATTTAGTCACAAGGTTTATCACCCAGCTTCATATTCCTGCTGCACGTTTACTGCGGTCACAGAGGGTCTTGTCCCAGGCTTGTTTTAACATGATCTGATCGTTTTGCATTAGGGCTGTAACGATACACCAAACCCACGATCCGGTTCGTATCACGATGTTTTTTCGTGGGGGGTGCGAGGAAAAAAAAGATTTTTAAGACTATATTTTTTATTAAATAACATTTGAAAAATCTTTATAAACCGAACACCATAGAACAAGATTAACTATGCATATTATTAACAATATATATAGAAATGCACCCGGCTTGGTAATAGATAACGGGGCTCGACCACACTGAGTAAATACTTGAACCCCTCGTTATCGACGATAGAAAATGGTCATATATCAATGGCGGCGAATCATGGCAATAATACACGAGCACACAACTGATGCTGGCGCGCACGGTAAATCACAGACGTGAGAGGAAAACGGATCTACACGCAAAGAAACGGGAGAAATGTAAATGTCATCTGCGCGCAATTCAAGGTAGTCACGTGGTGTGACGCGATGCTCCCATATCACACGAGACACGGGATCGTGGATCTGAGTGACGCGATTTCGGTTTCATATCGTGTATCGTTACAGCCCTATTTTGCATCTCTTGCCGAGGCTTGATTGACTCCAGGCTCTCCTGAAGGTATTTGCGGAGTTGAAAGTTTTGAAGGAACTTATCACCAATGAAGCTCTTTTGAGACTCTTGTACATATGGAGTCATAAATCAGATGCTTTATACAGGGCAGGCAGGCTGAAAATGTGAAGCATCATGACTCTGCTCAAGGAAATGAGGCTTGCTTTCTCTAGTCTGGTATTGCTTGTCAGCACTTATAGAGCTCCGAGTCTGGCTAGGATTAACAGATTGATTTTTCCAAAAATAAAAACTGCTGTTATTTATTCACCCTCATGTCATTTTTCTGCTTCTCTTTATTATATTACACATTTAGAGGGTTCCTGCAGAATATTGTGGTCGTGGAGTCAAACCACCTTGCGTGGTTCAATATTGAGAGACTTGTATGACAGAAGGGACAAGCGGACAGCCGGTTCCCTCTGGGCACGAACAGGAAGAGGACGGCTCATAATCAGATGCAGAACAGACATTATGGATCTGTTTATTCTCAAGAGGAGACGGTCATGGGAATGTATATGTATGTTTTTCTGCTATTGATATACGAGGTCTCACAATGTTTCCATGACCTCCGGGTGCTCACTTTTTTATAAACAATCAGTCACTAGGGATAATCTGCAAAAGTTTCTTTTTATAGACAAGCACATAAAGTAGTTCATGAGCTTGGTTTATTGTGATTAAACGTCTTGCTGTTCTACAGTGGACCGGTTCCAGAATAAGCCCTGGGTTAGTGTTGGTACAAAAGTGGTAATATTGAGTTAAAAGATCAAAATCATGCATTTGAACTGATTTATATTTTCTCAAACAAGGAAATGTATGAGTTTAGCCAGCTGTTACCTGACTGTGTGTGTATTGTATACTCATGATTTCAAAGAAAGATTTCCCATTTCTCTAAATGGCTCTATCTCCTACATCTGGAAAAACACAATAAAGGTTTTTGGGGTTTTTTTTGCAAATGCCACTCGTTTGTTTTGCATTGCATCATTTTTTTAACTGATGTACTGTTTGAACCGATTCAGCTGTTATTCTGTCATTCTGACGGCACCCATTTACTGCAAAGCATCCAGTGCCGAGCAAGTGATGTAAAGATACGACTCTTCCTGTGATCACACTCTCATAGGGAACTAAAAGTTATAGCAAAAGTGGGTTTTCAGAAATGAGAATTCTGGCAAAGACTTGCAGCTTTAAATAGACTTGTCGCTTACAGGAAGAGCTGCTCGTGATGTTTTATATGACCGTATCTCGTTTTGTAACACACTGAATTGTGTTCTTGCACAATGTCTATTGTTCTAATAAAGATACTTTGAATTGCTTCTCCGCGGGCCTTTACAATGTTGAAATCCTCACATTCTTATGGTTAGATGAACACTGTTGAGCATGACTGTCAGTCATGAATGCATGAGCGGTTGAATCATCTCAGCATCATAAAGGCAGGAATGTAATCTTATTACACTCTTTAAGTCATGTGATTATCTCTGCAAGCAGACACAGGCGCATTCCATCTAAAATGGCTTCTACATGGATGCAAGCTATATATTATTTACTGTTTCACGTACTCTTCTGTCCAGAGCGACTTGCATTGCATTCAGAGTTTGCATTTTGTCACTTCATGCATTTCTTGGGCAATCAATGGTGTTGCATGCACCATTCGATCAATACAGAAGTACAGTACATTATTTCTCATTGTGTTTTCAGTATGCTGTAATGATGTAAAATTACACGCTCTAACAAATGGCATGTTAAAAACATCTGTTTAATGCTTATTTTCGCAAATTTAGTAGGTATTCCAGTGAATGCAGAAAAAAAGTGCATGCTATATGCATCACGCTTGATGAGGTTTTGATTCATGCTTTCTACTGTTACTTTGATTTTTGGACAAATTGTACCCCATGGGCTGGATTTGTACCTTACAGATGAAGTAAGAGTGGCATTTTGGCAGCACGAGTGAAGCAAACATAATGTTCTGAATGCAAATCATGCCTTCAGATTGCAGCATGCAGACAGGGTAGTTAATTGAGCACTTAGAGGAGGTAAGAGTCCCGTCTCCCTCGCTGAGTGCTTATGGCACATTAGATGGCATCGTCAGTTGATTCGCAGTTTCCCGCTGCTTTGGGTTTATGGCAGGTTTGCTGTGCTCGAGTGTCTCCTGATTGCTGAATAATCACCGCTCATAAGATCCCTAAACTCAGGTGAAGCGCTAGTGGTTTTTAAAAATCAGGTTCCTAGCTGATAGAGTTGGTTCAATCGTTTGGGATTGAAACTCTGCCTGAACTGATTTCAGAATGAGCGGCTCTAGCTGTTGCTTTAAAACCTGCAGTTGATGGGTTTATGTGCTGCTGGTCAGATGTTTTCCTGTCTAAGCAGGAACTGTGGATAACTAACCTGCTGTCCATCAGGTCATGTGAATAGCTGTTATCGTCATCTTCTCAGTGTTTTCTTTTTTCATGTTCTGAGTGTCTTCAAAAGTGACGCAACTTTTATAATGTTACAAAAAGATTATTTTGCAAATAAATATCTGTTCTTTTAAAAAGTCCTATTCATCAAAGTAAAATAAAATGTATCATAGTTTTCACAAAAATATTGGTCGGCGACTGATAATAATCAGAAAGGTTTATTGTGCTTAATATTGTGTTACTCTGAGTTTGATGATTTCAGAAGATCATGTGACACTGAAGACTGGAGTAATGAAGCTGAAAATACAGCTTTGTTCACAGAAATAAATTACAGTTTGACACATATTCACAGCTATATGAGATTGCAGTAATATTTCAGTTTTTCAGTATTTTTCATCAAATAAATGCTATTGATGAGCAGAAGAGACTTCAAAAGCTTTTTTTTAATCGCACCAACTCCATAATTTTGAGTGCTACTGTAATGTGTCTCTTTTTCAGCGTTGTCTTATTGTGTGTGTATATAGTATAGTTCTGTTTCGATCTGAGCGTGTGTGAAAACTTCCTCGCCTGTATCTGACCCTATGAGCTGACGTTGTCACCTTGTCAAATTCTAGCATGTTTACGATCATTCATAGAGGACAGCGCTGACCTTTTCTGTACTAAACGCCCGTTTTCTTCTCTGTCCATCTGCTCAGCAGCGTTGACAGCTTTATGAATTATAAATGTCTCCTCGCGACCCTCGCTCAAATCACTTTCAAGAGGACTAACCTCTAGACGATGTCTGTGTCTGTCACACTTGTTTTACTTTTCTCTGCATATGAAAGCAAACTCAGAATGAATCATTCGATCACACAGAAATGCAGACGAGCTCATGAGGCTGTTTCTGTGCTGAAATCCAGTTTCCAGAAGGATTATAGAGCACAGTCCAGATGAAACCCTTTCAGTGTTCCTTAGGAAAACGCTTTTTTTATTTTTATTTTGTATTTTCACTTTTTTTTATTCTGAATGCAAGGTTTAATTAATTTTTATTATCAAAAGGGTGTCTAATTAAATTATTCATTAATGTATCTGTAAATTATTATTTTTATAATTTGTTTTATTAAGGGTGCGAAACATACAACATACAAAAACAGCAATAGAACTGCAATGAAAGTAAGCACCTGTGACAATCTGCATTATAGTAATAATTAAGTAGTACTTTTTTTTTCGTTTAAGATAAATTGCAAAGATGAAACGCAGTAGTTCTGCACCTCATCGTCTGCTTGTGTTCGTGAGCAGATGCTGGCCGTGTGCTCAGATCAGCTCTCATTTGTGATCAGGAAATTGCAGGCCTAACCCTGCGGTATTGTTGTCTTTGTCTAGCCAGCGTTCTGCTGCCTGTGCGCTCGTCATTGTCTCAGCGATTTAATTTTAGCCCGGTTACGTCAGTCACACACACACGGAGAGCGCGAGACCGTCTGCTGCCACAGACATGGATCTCATTCACAGAAGATGTGCGGTTTAAAGCTTTAACTCCGCTTTAGCCTCCGATCACGAACCCATCAGCATTTGTGTACTGACCGGGCCAGAGAAACCAGCTGTGAGCTGAAATATACCATTTGTTCTTTTATTTTTTTTTAAATGAACAAGCCATGTATTATTTGTATGTTCGCTGTCAGTCGTGGAAAGGTGGTCAAAACACTGATCTGTTTGCGTATCGTTACATTGACTCAACCAATGGGGTGAGTTTGGAGGTGGGACTATCTGTTTGACTAACCAATAAGATATGGTGAATGTTTTGGGGGAAATCAGTCTTTATTGTGACGGTTGCATGTGGTGAGGAGCTGAAATAACACACTTCATGTTTTAAAAAAAGACTTCACTAACACCTCTGTTCGTCTGAAAGTGCCCAGTTCTTGATTTTTATTTCAAGAACAACAAAACAGAAGTAAATTTCCTCTTTCTCTGCGTTATTTATCAGACTCTCGGTAGATTTTTGCCAGTGTTTCCCACCTAAAACTGTTTTACATATTGTTTCCAGGTACAAACGAATGAGCTTCAGTCTTAGAGATTGAAGTGTAATACTTTTATTATACCATAAAAGTGTCATAAAAATAGTTCCTATGATGCATTCAAAATATTTTAAAGTCATATGAACTCACTTTTATGACATTTTTATAGTTATGGGTAAATGTGAGGAATAGTTAACTAGTTATTGACTGATACAGCTGTTATTGGCTGCATGATGAAGCAAAATGAAAAATGATTAATTTGTGTTGTACAGCGAGATCTTTCAGTAGTAGTATTTATTTTGTTGATGAGGTTCATTAGTATTTATTTCAGCATTTAGAGTTGTGTTTGTTAACATGAATGCACTGCGAGCTAACCCGAATAAACAACCACTGTAACATTAACAAGTGTTATATAGCGTTCCTTCTTGTTAATTTTGTTAACAAATGACAGCTTATTGTAAAATGTTTAATTTTAATAAAAAAATATATTTTAGTAGTCGTAGCAATAATAATGTAATTAATTTATATGATAACAATTATAATTAAATGAATAATAAAGTCATCACTAAATTCTGTCGCCCAATTGTGTTGCTCTAAAAAGAAGTTGAGCCACTATTAATTAGCAATTTGTATCAGATTATTTATATTATATTTTTTATATATGACTCTTTTTGCAGAAGAAGGTTTTCACGCATTAGAAAACCGTACAGATGTCTGAACTCCTGTGTGTGATGTAAAGCCTGTTGATCATGTCAGTAAAGCTTGTCTGAATCTCTCTGAATGCCATAAAAGAGAGCGTATGGGTTGTAGGCCGCTTGTCAGATTGAATATCTCCACCAGAGAATATTGCTTTTATCCCGGAGTCTGTAGTTTCCTGCAGAAATCTTTCTCAGGAGAGACTGTAAGCGAGAGCGCAGTCGTTGCATCTCCCCGAGGAGCTCTGCCGCTTGGCTTTACTCCACAGACGCAGTCATGTGGAGTAAAGCCCATCAATAAAGCTGAGATGAAATATATATAGATGGACCGCTGCAACTGCCAGCACTATATATTTGTTCTTATAATAAATGATAAATATTTTTAAATATTGCATCTAATCCATGAAAGGTAATATACATTAATAATGATTTGAGAGGCCTGATATTGTTTTCTGTTTTTATTTTCATTTTAGTTATAAATATCAGCATATATTTATTCTACTTGCTGGAAGAAAACCTCAAGATGGCTTCAAAATTGATTTTTTCATTTTATACTCCTTACTGCAAATTATTCCTTTGTGCACATTTTTCTAAAGAAGATTCTTTTTTTATAATATTCCATTAGAAGTCTATTTATAGTTGATAATTTTTTTTTTCTCAATTAATAAACTCTTTATTAAACCGACTGAAACAAATTGACTTCAATAACGACACTTGTCTTTTTTTAAAAAAAACTTCTTTAAAAGCAGAATTTGAATTCATCTCATTTGTTGTTTGCTTCATTGATTCTTTTCTTTTATTAAATGTTCACTTTCAGAGTCTCGAGAAAACCAAACGACAGCCTCGAGATGTGTGCAGACATCATTTACAGACTGAATCCTTGTATAATTAGCAGTCTCACAGTAATTGTCTTATTATTGAAGTCAAATTACTAGTCAGCATCACTAATGGACTGTTTGCTCTTTACCAGTTTATTTCACTTTCCCACCCATCTGTTCACCAGATCCCATTGCAGCAGACGCTTCACCCAAAAATGAAAGCTAGCTGTTAACTCACTCACCCTCAGATTATCCGAGATTGAGGTGGCTTTGTTTGTTCAGTAAACCAGGAAGGATCTTTAGCTGAAACTGTGGTACTTGATGATTCATGTAATACAAGTCAATAGCTCTCGGCACCACAAGAGTTAAAAAACTAAGAATCACAAAATAAATACCTGTGGCACTTAAAGATTTATTGAGTTATTGAATTACCTGTAGCAATAATGTTGAGTTTCTTGCACAGACTGATCATTTCTCTTCACAAGACCTCAATATATCATCAGGAGTCACGGGGATTTGTTTTGTGTTGCCTAATTATGATTTTTTTGACTCTAATTATGATTTGATGACGATTTTAACTAAAAATATCTTCTATTCAACTGAAGTACATTGACTGAAGACGTGTGCAGCATCACACAGTCTCTGTTAAGCCTCTTATGTTTCATTCAGAACAAATCATGGCTTTTACACTGATGAATGACCATATCATCAAGTCTGAAGATTTAGTCGTCCTCTTCTCTCATTGGTTCTGAGGAGAACACAGGAACATGTACAGCATGGGTCTGAAGAGAGATGACCGTTAAGAGGAGCAGAGCGTGTAGTTTCTATATTGATTTCACTACCTGTGTGTTTATATATGCGTATACATACATACTCACTGCAAAATTTGTTCCTTTTTTTTTGAATCCGTTAACCACAACACACAATGCCATTCGAATATGAATGAGAAAAATACTAATTAAATTGAATTATGCTTGCTTATTTTGTTTTATTTTAAATATATTTAACAATAACGTAATGCAGTATTTTGTATATTTCTATTATCAATGTATTAAATATTCTTTAAAGATAATGTGTATATTTTTATAAATGATCTTTTAAAGAATATTTATTTCATCAATAATAGAAATATACAAAATACTGCATTACGTTATAATTTAAAATCAAATTTAATATAGGTTGTTATTAATAAATTTTTGAAGGGCCCTATAGGTTCAGTGTTATTTTTGTAGCGAGAAACTATATATTGTAATGTGTTTTTTTTTTATATATAATCAGCAAAGAGCCATGTCCTGTCCAGTTTGATTTTATTTAGCTCAGTGTTGGCTTGCGGCCTGAAGTCACAGTAAGCCATCTCTTGGAGTGTTTTTATGTTTATTGTTGTCATGAGATGCAGCGGTGGGTTTGATGGGAGATTTAGCAGCAGGAGTAAATGCTCTGTTCCTCCAGCGTCTCTCGGGGCTCCTCCCGCGGTAATCGTTTACAGTAAATAATGCTCAGCGTTTAGTGACCGTGGTACAGTCTCTAGAGTCATTAAACACCGGTCCGGCTGTAATGAGAGAGGAGGCCAGGTGTCGAGTTTCTGCTGCGCTTTTGTCCGTGTCTAAATCAGGTTGTGTGTACCTGGCACAGGTGAACATTATTGACTCATTCTGCTTCAGGCTATTATTCAGAGAAGTCCGTCTAATCCTCAACCGGTGCGCATTTCAGGCTTTCTTTGTGCTCTATAAGGATGGACGTTTTTGTTAGCGTGTAAATGTAATGATTCAGATTCATCTAAAGATTGGATGAGGTCAGTCAAATGTGTTTGTTTACCTAGTTTTCCCTGGTGTGGGAAACCATACCTGGCCACGTGTCATTAAATGTTGTTGTTAATAGTAATATTGATATAGTTTTGTTTTATTTATATAGCACTTTTCACACTGGATATTGTTTCAGTGCAGCTTTATAAAAATGTCAGAAATGATGTTGTGAAGCCTGCACGGTCCTGGTTTGGCAGTCTTTATGTGTGTCTGGACTGTGAAAGATGTCACCAGCGTCTCCTGCTCCTCAATAGCACGTTTATGCAGAAGAGACGCAGCGCATGTCACATTCAGACGACTGCTCAATTTTGTCACGAGGTGCTCGCGGCTCGATGCTGTCACACGACGCTGCAGTGAATCATATCATTGAGTGTGTTCAGACCAGACAAACCCTCTGCTTTGTGTCTAGAGCTCAGCTGATCAACACTTTCTACTGGCTTTTACATGTGTTTCAGAAACCAGTTTACATGAGAGAGTGTGTGTGTGTGTGTGTGTGTGTAAGTGCATCTACTGAGGGATTAACACACGCACACACTCTGACGCTGGTTGTGTCTTTTTTAAGCTCTTTATCGCACTCCTGCTGTGTCCGTCCCAGAGAAACACCCGCACACGTTGAATATTGCATAGTTTTCCCAGGCGGTTTCCTGGAAATAACAAGGCCTTATGCTACGTTCACACCAGACGCGACATGCACACACAAATCACGCTATTCGCGCGTAGTTTACTCGCTTCAATGGGTTGATGGGTTCTGATTGACTATTAGCTTCTAGCTTTTTATCGTTCTCAAATCGCTCTGAAAGTGACCCCAAGCGGTGTCGTTCTTCACATGGTGAACATTATAGTTTATGTGAACGTCGTCATCGATATAAGTTCATTGTTGGTTTTCATAACTGGCAAAAACAACTTGCGCTAGCATGGGTAACGAACTAACTAACTAACTTTCGTTAGCATGGATTAACTACGTTACGTGCGGTCGTCGACAAAGGACTGAAACATGACACTGAAACAATATAATTTGGTAACCTCAATGTCATAAAACACCTTCACCTGTGAAATGTTATCCCTTGCTGTTTGTTTTTTAAATTTCTTCCGTTCGAACATCCATATGCAGCACAAAAGTCTGGCATCTTCAGAGCTGATCTGAATGCCGTGAAACTTTGGATCCCCGACACATGCTGAAAGGCCCCAAGGCACATCTAGTCAGTATAAGATATCTATGCCGCATGCTGTAATCACGTCACTACTAGAGCAAGCTCCTGAATGGTTAAACGTGGTGCAAATTTTTGCCAAAGTTCAGATTTTTCTATTTGAGCGCGAATCACACATATCATGCATCAGACGCGTAAAACGCTCAATTCGCACAATACGAATCACGTCATTCGTGCCGCTTAATTCGCTCGAATCGTGCAGCAGGATGTCTAATCGTATCTTTGCATTGATTAACATGGAAATCACTCACATCCGCATCTGGTGTGAACGCAGCATCAGAGTGTGCTTTATTCCTAATTATAGCATGGATGTGTGTGCATGTATACGTTAATCACGCTCGCCTCTAAATTAATTAGGTTATTGTTGGAGTTGATTGAAAAACAAATGTATTCTGTTGATTAATTCAGTTGAGTGTGAAATCAATTGAAATTAATATTTAAATTAAATTAAATTTTTATTATTATTATCATTAAAAATAACAATGGATAATTCAACTGAATGTAAAATAAAAATGGGCCAAATATTTTATAATTATAATAGCAACAACTATAATAATTGTATCATAAATACAGATGATAATGATGAGCATGATTATTATTGTTATTGTCTTATCTATTATATTAATTAAAAAAATAATAATTTTGCATGATTTTTTAAAGTGCTTGTTAATTTAATAATTTTAGTGATGATGATGATGATAATAATAATAATAATAATAATAATAATTAATAATAAATATTATTAAAGGTTTTTTTGATTAACTGTGCAGCCTCATTCTATATTTAAATTAATAGTAGTAAGAAGTAATAATGTAAAATTATGAAAAATAACAGTAATTATAACCATTATGCCTATTTTTGTTTGTCTAACTTAATCAATAATAGCAGCATCATTGCTCATAACGCAGCTGTTAGAGCTCTAGATCATTAAATGTTGTTTACTGGATTTTAAAATAGTTTTTTACTCTTCCTCTTCCTCACAGTGTTCTCCTCCAATGTGCAAAACTAATCTAAATGTATGAATGAGACCCTAAACTCAGTGTGATCACACGTCATTTTGCTTTATTTTTTCTCCACAGGTTTCAAGTGCCCCGTCTGCTCCAAGTTTATCTCTTCAGATGAGATGGACCTTCATCTGGTCATGTGCTTGACAAAACCTCGAGTGACGTACAACGGTGAGTGTGTGTTTTGATCTGTTGTTGAAAGTGTGTTGGAGTGCTCCTGTAAAGACAGAAAGGCATGCACAGTGCTGTAATGATCTCTTCTCTCGGCGTGTTAAGACCTGACAGATGCGTCTCAGAATCAGGTTTGCTGATTTGTTGCATTGCTTTCATGTTCAGACGTCTGGTTTTCCAGCAGAGACATGTAGAGAGGTGCTTTTAGTCACCTGAATGAAAGCTTTGGTGTTCAGTGAAAATGCTGAGCTTGTGAGCTTGTGTTAAACACAGCTTCAGTGTGTTTACCGTGTTTATTACTTTAGGTAATTAACGTGTCTCATGCTGATTAGCACACACTTTAGCCAGCTCATGTCTGATACTAGGGGATGTAGGTCTGCACAAGAAAAATATTACAGCTCTTTATTTCACAGCTTTTTTGATTGATATTTAAAATTTGTGTTTGAGCATTTTCTCTAAAAGGATTTTAAAGAGGTTTTTTTTTTTTTTCATTTACTCTGAAGGATTTAAAGGAATTAATATTATTATTATTATTATTATTATTATTATTATTATTAATAATATTTGGGTTATGTATTTGCTCATGTCTTAAGAGTGAAATTTATGATTATTGTTGTTTCTTCTAAACAAATGTAATGTGGTATTAAATATTAGTAGTGTGTATATTTCGTGCATCTCTTCAAAAATATTTTTTGAAGATTTTTGTATTGTTATAAATAATAATAATATAATAATAATAATAATAATAATATTACTATTAGCCTATTATTTTTTGCATTTTATTATGTTGTTGTTGTTGTTATTATTATTATTGTTATTATTATTATTATTATTATTATTATTATTATTATTATTATTAATCTCATTAACGATTTTCAATTAACTTTGTAGCCTTTCACATTTGAACAGTAATCATGAATTATTAATAATAATAATAATTATTATTATTATTTATTATTATTATTATAGAGAGAGAGAGAGAGAGAGAGAGAGAGAGAGAAAATGAACAAAATTTTAATATCATATATATATATTAAAGTTTTGTTCA
>JAUMHP010000070.1:20908704-20923647 GCA_032361065.1 Enteromius trimaculatus | reverse complement strand
ATACATATATACATACATATACATATATACACATATACATACACACATATATACATACACACATATATATATATATATGTGTGTATGTATATGTGTATATATGTATATGTATGTATATATGTATATGTATATGTGTATATATATATATATATGTATGTATGTATATATGTATATATATATATATATATATGTATATATGTATATATGTATATATGTATATATATGTATGTATGTATGTATATGTGTGTGTGTGTGTGTGTGTGTGTATGTATATGTTTGTATGTGTGTACGTATACATAACATAAGCAAACAACTGAGAGAGACTGAGAAGGAATGAAAATCATTTACTAATGTACAAACTACACTTTAATATGATCCAAAATTTAAACATTAAAACAGTTGCTTTGTATTGAAATGTAGTAATAAGTCATGCTTTATTATCATGTTTGTAGAGCTGCTGAGCAAACAGCACAGATGTGTTCATTCCACAAACTTCTTCATTCGTTCCTACGACATATACATTTGTTGCTGCTGACCATGTTTTATTAACCTTTCTGAGAAAATTCATGATTTAGCTTAAATTTAAGTGATAGTAATTCATTATTAATCTTTAGTTCCCCCGTGTTTACTACATCATGTGAAAACAACAATAAAATAAACCTGTGACTCTAGAGAGAGAGACAGAATAATCCAATATTATTAAATTCTCAATCATCCAAACAGAAGCTGCGTATGACTTGATTTAAATTCATGCGCTCAGATTGGCATGATTTCTAAATCATGGTCGTGATGTGTTATTTACCTGCTAACCAGTTATTTCTCTTATTAACCAAGCTTTGTACCTCACTTGTGTCATAATACGGGCAGTGAAATGTTTCCGATGGGGAACAGCAGGCCTATGTTTTGTGTTTGACCGCAAGGAAGCTGGCATTTGGAGAGCACATGCTGTTGACTGTATCCCCCTGCAATAGATGCATTTTGCAGTATTAAGGTTAATTAATAAAATAAAATAAGGTTATTTTCATTCAGCCAAAAAAAGAGATGCATGAAGGCCTGAACAAGGTGTAGAATTTACTTTGAAATAATTTTCACTCAGTAATTGCTAGGAAATTTCACAAAAAAACCAGCAAGTAACACATTCAATTAAATTTGAAATGTCCGTTTTATCTGTTGTGAGGTGAATCCTGTGTTTGCCTGTAGTTTGTCTGGTCTGAGCACGTGACCAGAAGTCTCGTTACGATGGTAACCGGGCGGTTTAATCTCCGTCAGGGGTGTGTTAATTACCGCACAGGATCTGTAGCGTTCACAGGCCTCCGTCAGCAGCCGCTCTCCGTCCGGGTCAGCCGCTCGGTTGTTAAGCCGTAGGGAAGAGCATCACCATGACAACCTCGCCTCCAGCGACATGTGACCTTTACCTCGACCGTCTGACGTGAGCTCGGATCAAACACAACCACGTTTGCTTCCTCATCTCTGGGCAAAATCTTCAATTTAAATGAAAGCAGTGTATTAAAGTGTATTTAAATAGTTTGAGTTATTTATCTTTAAACAATTTGGAAACTAGAAATAAGTAATACATTTTTAAAAAAAGGTTTTTTTTTATTTTTATTAATATTTATATATTCTCTTTTCTTTAATGTATTTAAATATAATATATTTGGATATAATGCAACATTTACTTTGGCCACTTCAAATTAATATTTTGGGCACCTCTGCCATTAAATGTAATGTTTCTGTAGTTTTTTTAATTTACTGATAATATTGTGGGATTTAATTAATAAAAAATGAGTTTTTACTCATATTGCTAGTAAAATTAATATAGGACCTTGTTTCCACCAAGGCATAGAATTGGAATCGTGAAAATAATTTTCTCACAGTACTGACTTCATTACATCATTCAGTAGTAATAAAAGTAATTTGGAGAAAGTGCTGATTCCAGCGGTTTTCTCTCAGATGAGGGGTGTGTCATCAGTGAAGATCTGTTCCCGCTCTCAGAACATGCATGAACCTGCCTTCATCGGCACGCTGCACGAGACACGTGAGGAAAGTGGCTGCTTCTGTGATGTTTCTCAGGTTCTGTTGAAGCTGTAGGTTTGTGGATGAGGTTTATCAGCAGAAGAAACTCTCCGGATGAACAGAGATAGAGGGAGAGTGATAATCCATTCTCATCTTTCTTGTAGATACACACCACAAAAAGAAAAGGCAGAAGGAAATCTGTCAGCGCAGACAGACTCGATGCTGAGGGTTGTTTTTAGTTGCACTTCTCAATCACTTATTTAAAGGCTTCAACTGATGGATATAATTAGATTTAGAGCTCGACCAATCAGAACCCAATACTGGAGTCTAGAGACTTCATGTGAGGGAGAATTAAACTGAACAAAAAGTGACCAAAAATAGAAGTGTGTGTGCAAGCAATGCCCCTGCTGTGATCGTTTTTTGTTCTTATTGACAAATCTCAAGAAACCGGTCCAGGTTATGCCCACAATCAACAGAAAAATATATATCTTCATGGATTTTCAGTTACATTTTCATGACAAAAAACT
The DNA here is from genome assembly GCA_032361065.1 of Enteromius trimaculatus. NCBI lineage: Eukaryota > Metazoa > Chordata > Actinopteri > Cypriniformes > Cyprinidae > Enteromius > Enteromius trimaculatus. The sequence goes on along the minus strand of JAUMHP010000070.1, from coordinate 20,921,107 downwards.
TTTTTAATTAGCGTTTTGCAGATTTGACCTCAAACTCAAAAATTATAAATCATTATTTTAGTATATTTACTGTATCATGGTAACAGATTATGTTCACTTACCTTTGGGAATAACAGGAATTACAAAAAAATGGAAATAAGATCACCTGTAATTGTTTTCATTGATTGCTTGTTTTCCACATTAGTAAGTCCCTGACCTGAATTCATTAATTTTCATCATTTCAGATGACTTTAACATGATGGAGACGTGCCTGGTAGCAGATGATACAGCTTTGCTCATGTTCAGGGGAGTTATGGATGGGCTCGTATGTGTATTTGATGTGTGTTTTTGTGTTCACGGCACGTGTGTGTGTGTGTGTGTGTGTTTACGCTATCTCTCCACGGCTCTGTTCCCGTCGCTCTCTGAAGGTCACTAATGTCACGAGTCTGTTGGTTCTGATCGAGTTCAGTCCACATTCCAGCAGTGTCAGAGTCACCGATACCACAGCTGAGCTCCGCTTACACACACACACACACACTCACACACACTCACGGCATGTCGCCTTCAAGAGTTCCTCTACTGCACCGATGGTCAAAGGTTTAACTGAATTCACGATCTTGTCCTAAAATAATAGTTATTATTTCTATGTAGTTTGTTTATTTTAAAGTTAATGGGTTTGTTTGTAGCAGTGAAGAAGCGTCATGTCTGCATAATACATGTTCCTCACACACAGGGGGTGTGCAAACTTTTGACTGGTAGTTGTGCATATTATTTTATATACTTTATAGTATTTAATAAATATAATATTTATTATTATTATCTTTAATGATGAGGATTATGATTATTGCTATTATTTTTATTATTATTAAAATGTTTGTGCAAAGAAATCCCTGAAGTGATTATGTATTATTTATTTAAATCACATAAGGACAAAAGGGGTCTCAAAATGAAAAAAAATACAATCGATTATATACTTTAAAATATAATTTTACACTGTCCATTTAGATGTTTCACATTTTTCTTTTTTTGTAATTCCCATTTTTTAAAAGGTAAACACCATTTTTATTGTTTTTTGTTTGTTTTTGTTTTTTGCATGTTAAAGGCAGTACATCAAATACTTCCATACTATATAAATTTAATAATTTAAAAAATAGAAAAATGTTATTTTTTAACTTAAGTTTTATGAAACTTTGTTTTAATGATTACTTTTTTCTTTTTTAGATTTTGCATAATTTTTATTTTAGGTGAATATGATTTTTTTGAGCTTCATCTTCATCAGATTTGTGACCGGCAGGTCTGGTGGGCTCAGGTCTTGGTTTGCCGTGTTTTCCATGTGTTCTCAGATCTGGAAGGTTCCCGGTGGGAGCTGTACTCTGTACACATGCGGTCAGTCGCTCAGAGTCCATACGCTGCTATCATCTGCCGTCTCCTGTGACCCGGCCGCAGTGGGAAGCTTCGTCTGATATTACGTAACCGTTAATGGCTGTGTTTATTTTAGCCAGCGAGTGTCGCAGATGTCACCCTTTAACGACATCCACGGCCCTGATACACATCCCTGCAGATTACTCAGCAAAACAACCTTAATATCATAGGAATACTGCACTTCAGTACAGAACTGAGACACAGAAATACATGCAGCATTTTCATCTCATTTGAGTCTAATTTAAATATGGAAATAATTTATAGAGTAGTGTAGATATGCTCAATATAAAAAGAATATTAGCTTTCTGGTGAACTGCTTTTCCCAAACCAAAAAAAAAGCTCAGAAGGACAATGAATTTTGTTATCTTTTAACTTTTTCCTGCAGATATTTTGTCGTACTAAAAATAGTATGACAAAACATATTTAAAACGGTGATAACAAATGGTAACAAGGCATGATGGATCCATGTTCTCATTCTGTTTACGCCAAAATCTCTCTCTACTCAACAGAAATCGAGACTCATCAGACCAGGCAACATTTTGGTGAGCTCGTGTAAACTGTAGCCTCTTGTTCCTCTTTGTAGTGGAGATGAGTGGTACCCGGTGGGGTCTTCTGCTGTTGTAGCCCATCCTCCTCAAGGTTGTGCGTGTTGTGGCTTCACAAATGCTTTGCTGCATACCTCAGTTGTAGCGAGTGCTTATTTCAGTCAAAGTTGCTCTTCTATCAGCTTGAATCAGTCGGCCCATTCTCCTCTGACCTCTAGCATCAACAAGGCATTTTTACCCACAGGACCGCCTCATACTGGATGTTTTTCCCTTTTCACACCATTCTTTGTAAACCCTAGAAATGGTTGTGCGTGAAAATCCCAGTAACTGAGCAGATTGGGAAATACTCAGACCGGCCCGTCCGGCACCAACAAACATGCCACGCTCAGAATTGCTTAAATCCACTTTCTTTCCCATTCTGACATTCAGTTTGGAGTTCAGGAGGTTGTCTTGACCAGGACCACACTCCTAAAGGCATCACGCGCGCAGTGTGAAACTGCGTAAACTCGACATGTTCAAGCATCCAAATACACGCAAATAGTGAGATATTCGCCCAAGTCCCCTCAGGTGTGAACGCACTTTTAGCAAAGAGGGATTCGAGAAAATGATGGGCGCACTGGACAAGAGATGGCAAAAAAAATATACTAAGTATATGTTACATCCTGCTAAAAGGTTTTGGGACAACATGAAAAAATATAAAAATGGGTATTTGTTTTATTTATCTGTACTTTTGACTAATTTTATTTTAAAATTAATTTAATGTAATTTAATTCAGTAATGAAAAGATGTTACGGTTATTTAATTTTGTAAATTTAGTTGTAATTAGTTGTTGCTAGATTGCGCTGTATGCTGTATCTCAGTGGAGAAACACAGATTTCAGCATTATTAGTAATCTGTGTGTGCATTTTCCTTCATAACAAGCAAGTTGAGTCAAACCGCTTTATATATCGTATCGTAGCAATTTTGATCTTAATAATCGCAATCGCACATTTTTCCCAAATCGTGCAGCCCTAGTTTAGAGCAAGAACTTGTTTGACATGTGAGTCAATTTATTTGTCTTATCGGTAAGACATATCGGCATACTTTTTAATATCGGGGCAATGCCGATACTTACATTCAAAGCTATTTTCGTCCAGTTCCAATATTAGTCCGATAATACTGTTCATCCCTACTTTTATTGATTAATCGTGCAGCTCTATATTAGCGTTTTCTTTTATGTTGGTTTTCTGGGGGAAAGATTTTTGAAAGAACTTTGCGTTGCATTTATATTCCTGGTTCATCTGCTTCCCTGTGAAGTATGCATCATCAGTAAGCTTTGTGCTGCATTTTTACTACATTACTACCTAATGCAAACTATGTAAAAAAAATAATAATCGGCGGTCAGTGGAGCAAAGCCACGATTGCCCTCCAGATGAGCATTGAGTGTGACGTCATGTGAGTACTATCAGTGAGTAATCTTTATGAAGGCAGCATCCGTTCACACGCTGTACCTTTAAGAGTTCGGGACGTCCCTGTCCTGATAGATGAGCTGCAGCATGGCTCCGTATAACGTTCCGGCTCTAATCCGGTCGGGATTTGTGTCGGATCACTTCGGTTGGATGTTTATTCCGGTGTAAATCCTGCCCACTGAAGTCCTATTAGCATAAGATGATGATCATTTCCAGTTAGAGTATTAAGATCTGTGCTTGCCAAGTTAACCCTCGAGACCCGAGCAATGATATCGATGATGTGTTTTATTTTATATTTCCCCCGTGAGTGTTTTCAGGAAGCGCCTGGTTATTGAAATCTGCGTTTGTTTCTTTAGGTGAAATGGATATTCATGATTGTGGGTCTCTGAGGGTTTCAGTGCGAATTGTTCAGTTTCCTCAAGTTTATTTGCTTTGGTCCGAACAAGCAGAGCGAATGTCATCCCCACTGAGAGTGCTTCGTGTCACATGTTTTTGTAGCCTTTGCTCAGTTTCTAGTCTGTAAGGAACATTGATTCTCTGTCAGTCACTGAAATGCAGCGGTGAACATATTCATGTTAGAGATCTCTTTCATCTGATCGATTCGAGAAACTGGACTGTTGAATGTACCAGACTCTGAACCAGAGTATGCGCTGGTGCTTAGGATCCATGATGCTTGCTAGGGTGGCGTTATTAGTTCCCAGAGTGTTAAGTTTTTTTTTTTTGGTAGTTACTAAGGTGTTGTGGGTGGTTGCCAGGCTGTTGTCGGGCTGTTGTGGGTGGTCATTTTATTTTAACCTAAATGTGTATCTCTGTTAATGTATATGTATCTTATAAAGCTCAACCACTCATCTCATAAATATTCAGCAGTGTAATAAGCTCCTCCCCCTGCAGGGCTGTCAGTGTTTGTGTTTGATCTGTGTGAAGGGCCTCAGGTGTCCTCTCTCTTGCTGAACTCAGGACATTAACTCTAACCTTTGCCTCTCATCATCCAGTTTTTCTCGCTGAACATCTTGAGTTAAAACTCTGTTGTGGCTTGCATGTAATCAGCAGCTCCTGCCTTTCTGGATTGAGTCAGAGAAAAATAGATCTTGAGCGCCATCTTCTGATCAGTTATGAAAGATACTTTTGCTTCCACAGGTTGAGCTTCAGCCACGAAACATGCTTCACGGTTTCCACTCAAATATTGTGCAGCACAACTGTTTATAACGTTGATGATATTCAGAAATGTAGTATCTGAAGATCATGTGACACTGAAGACTGGAGTAATGATGCTGAAAATACAGATCACAGAAATAAATTATATTTGGTTACACTTTATTTTAAGGTGTCCTTGTTGCAGCGTAACATATAATTACTGTGCAATGTTAATCAGCCACATGTAGTTACTATATGGTTCGGGTTAGGCATTTAATTTTGGCAATTACAGTTAATTACTGTAAGTATATGCAACATGTAACAAGAACACCTTTTAAATAGTTCTTACTGTATTCGTTTTATGACATGAATGGAGCTTCGGTGATCAGAAGACGCTTCAGAAATTCATAATGTTTCCAAACTTTTTATCGACTTCTATTTTCTTTTTCTTTCCATGCTAGTACCTAATTTCCTGATTCAGGTTGTTCTCCTTTGTGTTTTCTCAGAGGACGTCTTGTCGAAGGACACCGGAGAATGTGCAATATGTCTGGAGGAGCTGGTGCAGGGAGACACCATCGCACGGCTGCCCTGCCTCTGCATCTATCACAAAGGGTACGCTGCTCCTGTGTGTGTGTGTGTGTGTGTGTGAGACATGAGTCTGTCTCTTACAGTAATTCTGCTTTTTCTCCAGCTGTATTGACGAGTGGTTTGAAGTGAACCGATCGTGTCCTGAACATCCGTCAGATTAACAGCGCCCCTCGCACCTTTGCACAGGTAACACACATTCACAAACCTGAAGCATGATAATTCATATGCAGATATTACATGATGTATTACACTTTTGTGGCATTCAAATGCATGCGTTTTTAAATCTACATACGCAAAATCCTTTCTTTTTAAAATCCTCAGCACACATTAAATAACTTATATAATGTCTCATAGACATTAAATGCATTGCAGATGCTGTAATTTTATGTCATGACTATGGTTTTCATGCATTTTATTTATTTTTGGTACTACAATTGGCACTGCACAAATAAAATGCACTTCATTTACTTTTTATTTAATAATGATTCATAAAATGTGAAATTTGTGTAAAAACAGCTTCACATTTTCACACAAGGTCCAAAATGCAAGACTTTATATCTAAAACTGTTTCACATTAGCTATTATTTTAAGGAAATCACAGGGTTGACATTTTTTGATGAATTTTCTGAAATGTTATCTGAGTTTAACATTCTAAAATGTTAGATATGCAAATTATGCATTATTTATGTATTTATGCACTAATTTGCATATATTTCCAGAACATTGGATTAAAGCAGATTCAGAATTAGTTTTGTTTTTGTTGAAATAATGGAGGTTTTTTAATATTTTTATCACTCCATAAATCAGAAACAAACATTGTTAGGGGTAAAATGTTGCATAAGTGTGATAAATCTGAGCAAACCTCTCAGTAAAAAAATACTTTTAAACAACATTTAAAGATATGATTCATAATTGAAATCTACAGACACGCATAGATAAAGTGTAATAAAATAAACACTTAAAATGCACGCTTTCAATGTTTTCTTTCCGCTAGCCTAAAACAGCACACTATGGAAAGCCAAATAGCTCCTCGTCTGAAAAGTGAGCAGTGCATGTGAATCAGTGTTCGCTCTTTAATCACTGCGTTGTGTTTGATGTCTCCAGCTTCCTGGTCGTGAGAAGCGGCACAATGTGAATCCTCTTGCCCCTCATAGACACTGTGACTCTGGTCTCGGGACGGCCTGATCGCCGAACGCCCCTCTCTTGTAGCACGGCCCTCCTTAGTCGCCATATAAACCCTAGCATGCCAAAACTCATTCAGGGAAACTCTTTCCACATCACAGTCCAACAGAGAGGCCAGCGGCGGTCCAGAGCTTCTGCTCCAGCGCACCAATCAGGAACGGTGAAGAGGGCGGATCTTAGGAAGTTAATTTCATTGGCGGACTCAGGGTCAGCTGACTGTGTGGATAACTATCGGACGATCGCTGGTAATGGGACTGTGTCTCTCAGTGCCTTAAATCTCAGATCCCACAGGCCGAAGAGGTGGACGCGGAGAAAGACACCTGGACATGACGGGATGTGAGCCCTGATTCGGGTCGGCCCCTGAGCCATACTGACAAGTGCCCTGTCTTTCGTAACGGCGACACAGTCGTTTATTCTCTCTCTTTCTTCCCGGATGGAGGAATGTCCCATGTATCTGGAGTCTCGTAGCAATATCTGTGCTAACTGATTATCAAGATTCACTGTAGCCTGTCAGGTGACGTCTGCACCGTCTCAAGATCATTTATGCAAGTGCATCACGTTTTATTTGTGTTGACAAATTGGGCCTTAATTCAACACGACTGACTTTCTGTGTCTCTTTCTGTAGGGTGAATCTCATCAGAACATCAAAATGAGAAGAAAAAATTATATTTTGCATTAAGAAAATTAAGTGTTTAGGGGGATAATTAATAATGCAATATTTTTTATTGAAATCTGTATAATATTAATGGAAGCACCACAAATGCTACCATGATCAGTAAATATAGTAATGCTGAGTTTATATAAAATAATTACATTATATTAATTTATATAAATGTATTATATAAATTGAATAGCTGTACAACAAATACTACCATGATAAATAATACCTACCATTTGACTCCTTCAGTATAAGTATTTTTGCACTATTTTATTAATTGTACAGCCATTTAAATGCTTATTTTAATTTTTAAAAATCATTGTATTGCGCTTTTATAAAAAATCATCACTGAGAATTAAAAAAAAACTAAAATTTCCATTTAATTCGGCATAATTTGATGGCAATACAAAAGTATACTACAATTTAAACAATAAATATGTAGAGTTTAAATAAATGTAGATTTAGATTTTTCACTTGGTGTTTCATGACAGTAATACACACTTCCCCTTTCAGAAGTAGTATTTATATATTGTACTGCTTTCAATTTATCACTGAGAAAAATTTAATAATAATTAAAAGACAACTCAAAAGTTTTATTTTAAATCAGAATACATTTGATGGCAGTACAAAAAAAAAAGTAAATGATGTTAATTTCTTACGGGTCCTAAAATTCACTTCCTTTTCTTTATGCAAAATATAATTAATTTAATTTTGCGTTTGGTTTTGTGAGATTTCGCCCGTTCAGTGTTTTCTGGAAGCTGTAGAGTCATGTGACATGTCACGTGATGTCATTTAGGGCTCTTTCATGTTGTACCTGCATCAAGAGACAAACACATGATGACATATGATCGTCCATCAGGCCAAACGGTTCTTGTATTTCACCTTAAACCAAGCAAATTTAATTCTCAGGATTAAGATTTGTCACATACTTTCATGACAATTACACACATTCTTATAATATTTATACATCGTTGTAATATCTGTTGTACTGCTCTTAATTTATGCCGATTTAAATTTTAAAAACCTTTGTATTCCAGTAATAAACACTGAAAATAATATCTAAATGCATTACGCCACTGATGCAAAATGTGTCGGTTTGTTGTGAAAATGTCACAAATCTTAATGCTCATCAAAATAAAAAAAAAGCAGTTTCTTCATGTAATATATAATCTTTTGATATCTGTGATGAAATGTGATTCAACAAGGTTTGATTTTCTCTCTCGGTTTAATGTAAATCATAGAGCCAGATAGAGTGTGTGTGTGATATCACATTTCAGCTGCTTTTCTCGACATCCACATGATTTTTCTTTTATGGAGAAAGGTGGTTGTTCTCCAGTAGGGCTTGATACTGCACACGCTGCTAACTAGTTTTTTAAAGTTGCTAATCACAGATCGGACAAGGGATTCTGTTTTTATTCGAGATTTGCGCTCATTCTCAAGCCTTGTGCGGTTCTGTTCATCTGAAGGTCAGCTGTGTTGAGTTTGACGTGTGGACTAGTCCGAAGACGTGAGCGTATCACCATAGTTTACCTGACATATCAAAGGTGCCATAATAGCTTTAAAATGCTGCTAATCATGTACGTTGATGGCGATGTGAGGGCACAGCAGCTTTTCTGGTCATACGAGAGAAGAGATATACCACATGTTGCATGGGAAACACCACTGTTTTTTAAAAAGCCTTACCAGATATTAGATCATCTGCTAAGTTTCTTTTACCGGATATCATTTAGCTCAGTAATGAATCCTTGTTTTGCTGCTTCGTGCAAACTTCTGTTTCCAGCAGATCTGAGCCTGATGCATCCGAGCGGATCCGTGATTGTCAATCAAAGCTTTCCATACACACGACTGAGTCGCTCTGTCTCATCTAGTTCTGTCAGAGCGGCAGGCGAGAGGAACAGAACTACTAGTTACACAAGTTAACTTCCTGATGCAAACAGGAACCTGTATGTTGTTGAATCTCAATGTGAAAGGTTAACAGTGGCCACCAAGTTGATCATAAAGGTTTGTTTTTTTTAATGATTTAGAGATAATTTAACATTCCATACATGTACAAAAAAAACTATGTACAGAGATAACGAGATTAAAAAAAGCAAAATATTTGGAAGCACAGATCTTTACATGCTTGTCTGGATGTCCTTCTGTCTGCATATGATTTATAATTGCAGTGTTTTTAATCATCATCTTTAGTGAAAGAGTAAAATCATCATTTTTCAGATTGATAAAAGCACCTTTATAAGTGTTCGAGTGTCACTCTTTTCAGAGGAAAAAATCCTAATAACACTTGAAGCCTTTATGTATAATGCTTTATAAGCACATTCATAATGTGCATTGTAATGCATTATATCATTTTATGAATAATTGTAACCAAAGTTAAAATGCATTAAAATATTATAATATCCTTATTGCATCCCTTGGTTGTTTGTTGTGCATTTTAATGCATTTTACTTTCTTAAGGTGTACCAGTGAACAAAAGGTATTATTATTATGCTTGTAAATACAATGCATCGTATGGCCTTCTGGAGCATCGGTACGTGTTTTCACTTTGTGTGAAAGTTATACAAGACTCCCTCAATTGACCTCAGATTAACTTCAAAAATCATACAGTGTTGAAGAGGGTTCAAAATAGGCAGAAGATGCTGGAAAACCAAAGAATGCAGGAGCTGAAGAACAGCTGGCAGATGGAAGTGCTCAAAAACAACTATCACTAAACTGAAAGACAGCCGTGGAAATGACAGGAAGTAATACAATTCAAGGGTATGTAAACTTATGAGCACAACTGTGTGTGTGTTCTGTTTACATGCTGTAATGTACTGGCTTTTGGTATCGGGGCTTTTTAACGTACAGGTATCGGTGCATCCCTAAAAATCTTTTAAGTATTACCAGAGTTTCATCAAACTATTTACGCTTTGGTGTGAAACTCACGTCAGAGCCATGATTTGAAACCTGTTACTGAAGTAAACCGATATCTGCGGCATGACACCAACTTCCTCCTTTTCTCAAATCACGTGTTTTCCTGGTTCTTCTCAGTGGAAGCGAAGCCTCTTGTCGCCCTCATAGAGTCGCTCCTCTTCTTCAGAGACGCAGTTTCTTTTAATGCTGCGGACGAACCAGAAAATGTGTGAAACTGGAAACCCTGTTAAGCTCATGCGAGGCTAGTTAAGAAGGAAAACTAGGGCTGTTCTAAAACCTAGTAAACTAACTCGTAATATCATCCCTCATTAGGGAATGAATTGTAAAAATCTAGATGGGCAACAGATTTCAAATTTATTACAGGTTTTATGCCATTCATCTGAACCAGACTCTAGTTTTTGGATTAAATGGCATATCTTACTTGACTTCCTTCAGTGTAGTGTTGTTAGTCAGGCCTTCAGACATCTGTCTGGCTCCATTAATGGTGAACTCATTTTCTATCAGCCTATGGAGAGTTGAATAAAATCAATCCATCAGGGCAGATGTATTGAATACAGAGCTGAAGTGCAATTTCTGGTATACACTTTAGTTGATCAAAATATAAATACATTGATCAAATCTAATAGTTAATACATTTCCATGTCATTTCACACATTTTTGCATCGGCAGTAGACATGCACTGAGCTTTCTGAGTGATGTTTGTGTTACCACATTATTTCCTTTTATTAATGTCCACAGACTACAACGTATTATTTGAATGCAATTTTTGTCAAGAGATGCAGCAAAAAATAGTATTAGCATCATTGCGTTTGCACTGTTTATGCACGAGTGAATACTGTAAGTGAATAATACAATTTTAAATTGGACGCCAAAAAGAGCATGCGCCATTAACATGCTGCAGAAATGTGAAACAAGCTGCGTTACTGAAATAATGAGGTATAATCGATCATACATCAGATGTGTCAGAGCAGAGTTCGAGCTGAAGGCCTCGGCAAAGTCTGACGCTGCATCATCAGAGATTTTGTTCTGTATTAACCTGAAAAATAAGAACATTAAGTATGCATCTGGGAATGATAAATCGGTTTTATTTTTTCAGATGCATGAGAAACATGGCATCCCGACATACCAGAAGATGTGAACGCTTTGGTTTTCCTTCAGTGCATTTGCCAGACTTCTTCCACCGTGAGATGTAATGCCATTGGCAGAGAGACTAGACAGCAATGCAATGATCAATCTCAGATCGCTCATTCACATCTGACAGTTTCTGAATGGAGACAAGACGATGCAATGTTTACCTAAGGTTGGTCAGGCTTGGGTGATTCTTCAGAGCCTCCGCAAACGCATCTGCGCCCTCATCTCCGATGCTGTTTCCCCACATTCTGTAACCAACTCAATTAATGTCACCAAACCTCTACCATAGTTTTTAACCATTTCTGAAAAATTCAATTCAGAACCACCCAAAATATAACAAATATATAAATGCATAAAAAAGAAGGCATGGTCTAGTTATTCCAGTGCATATTCTTACCCTACGTCAAAGATGGATTTGCTCTTGTGGATTGCACTGGCCAGGTATTTCCCACCCACACCTGTGATGTTGTTGCAGCCGAGCCTGTGGGAAACAAACAAATGATGCTTTCTACATGCCTTGTGAGAATGTGTACGTTTACGAGTCGTCTGGAAAGCTTTGCAATCAATTTTTAATCCCATGAATAAAACCATGCACGCATCGGAGTAATGTTTTACAAGGTGCATTTATATCAAAACAAAGCTAGAACTTGCACTCTTGCTAAATGAGCCAAAAAAATGACAAGACCATGTGGTTAAAAAGTCAAAACCACTGACCACGTGGTCTGTCAGTAAAGATTTTTTTCAGAATTTATCTTTATGTACGAGAGATACCTACTTGACAACCTTCAAGTGTGGACATTCTTCAATAATCTTTGCTACTAGTTTGGCTCCAGCGTCTGTGATGTAATTTTTGTAAAGACTGTAAATGGGGGAAAAAAGAGGTTGGAATGAGGTCTAAATAAAACCTGACAACATAAAGATGAACAGATGAACTCACCCCAAGACCTTAATGACTTTGTGTCGGATGAGTTCCTCTGCCAGAACCTCAATACTGCTGTCCGTCAGCTGATTCACGCAAAATCTGAAAGACAGAAGAATCGATTACTGATTCCATTAAATGATGTGGTTACTAAAATTGTGGTTACTAACGTAATCCGTTGCAATTCACATTTTAAATGATATAAGCAGATTACTTTTCATTTACTTCTGACCTAACTCATTTATCACATTGCTTTAATTAGGGTAATCGTCTACCGTATTCATATAAAAATACAAAGAGTAAAAACATTACGTCAAGGTTTTCCATTCTGTGGTTTGTTAAGGAACTGCAGGAGTTTGTGGGTTTATTGAAAAGCTAATAATTAAATCATAAAAATGTGAATGAAATCATATAACATCAGTCAATTTACCAGCATGTGATCATTGATCAGCATCAGGGAAGCGTGAGCATGCAAATGTGATTATTA
>JAUMHP010000070.1:20889825-20908302 GCA_032361065.1 Enteromius trimaculatus | reverse complement strand
ATAAATAATCAGTAAATAATTGAAAATAGAAGTTTTACAATATTTACATGTATATATTTATATTGATTTAATATATATATATATATATATATATATATATATACACATACATATATGTATGTGTGTAGTTATCCATAATTTGCTATTATTATAATAGCACATGTAACAAGGACACCTTAAAATAAAGTGCTACCAATTCTTGGCATCTGATTATGTAATCTGTATAGCCACCCAGTTCTGCCAAAAGGTAGGAACTTAATTTGTTCTAGTTCTTCAAACGGTACATGTTTTGGGTAAAGCCACACCCTGCCTGGCTTCTCTTACCTTATAACCGTCATTTTGCTGAAAGATGGCCTCAGTTGCTTCACGCCGTAATCGTTGATGTTGTTATTGTCCATGTCGACTCCTAGCTGCTTCCTGCGATGGTGGAGAACAAAGTTCAAAGCGCTGCAATCGGCCGAGTAAATGTTACAGTAGGCGATCTTAATGTAATTCGCCGATATGCCGTTGGCCGTCATCTTGGCGACGTCCTCGCTGTTGGTCTCAAATATGCACCGCAGCATCCACAAGAAATTTGGCATTGCATGCACCTTGTCACCATCGCTGTCTGTGGATGGACACCGAGGAAGGCCTTTAAGATGCGTCTTCACGCTGGTGGACAGATACGACTTGAGCATCTTCCGCTTTTGTTTCAGTAACACCGGAGGAACAAGATGCTCCAGGAGCCCAGCGTTGGCTTTGGACAACAGGCCGCATAGAAATAAGTTGGTGAACTGGAAGTTGGTCTGGAAAGGGTCTTGATCTCTTGGTCTTGGCTTTCCCAGACAAGGCAAGCAGGAGAGACGCGACGACCTCTTGTACTCGCATTTGGAGAAGAACTTCAGAATAGATTCAGGAGTGGTTTTGGAGTCCAGCACCAATGAAAACGCCGCTAAGAAGGCCTGGAGGGTCTCGTGGAGGAACTCGAAGGTTGCAGAGCCTCCGGATCCATCGTAATGTGAAGCAGGCCTCAGGAACCCGAACTGAAGGTCTTCATCTTCTAACTCACTGGATATCACTTCCTCCATACTGAAGACAAGTTCTCCCCGTTCCAGACCATGCAAGGCCAGCCGAGCGAATGCTAAAAGCTTCCGCTCGCCAGCTTTAAAGGTCTCCGCCGGACACCTCGTACTCCGTTTTAAAAGTCCAGGGTGTGCAATTGAGTGTCCCAGAAAGACCTCGGAGAGAAGCAAGAAGACGTTTGTGAGCGTAATGCAAGAATCCGGCAACTCAAAGTTGTCATAGACTGAGTGAAGATGCTTGAAGCTCTTGAGGATGATCCAACTGAACAGCGGAATCGAGCAAAGGCCGCAGAGATGAGGATTAGCGTCCAGCTGATCGGTGACCATTGTCTTGTGTTCGTTCTCTGGGAAATGCAAAGCCGTGTATCTCTTCAGGTGTTCAGGAGAGAATCCCTTCATGTTGATTTTCTTACGGATCACTCTGCTTTGGACTTCGGTGCCGCTTCGCGCTGTCAGAATCTTCCGGGAACCCTTGAGTAGTTTCCCACAAAGCAAGTTCATGAGGAGCAAAAGCGGACGGGTCTTTTCTTCCGGGGAAACCGTTTCCGGCACGTTATCCAAGTCAAAATCCGCTCGGATTTCATCGTACCCGTCAAAAGTGAAAAGCACCGTTTCTGGGAATCGCAGGATGTAGGTGAAGACCTCGTCATCGAGGTCACCATCCGGATAGCAGTTGTGTTTAAAGATCAAATCTTTTAGCGAGATCTCATCCGTTTCCTTAAAGGCGCTGAACATTCTGCATCGGAACTTGAAGAAGAACTTGGCGCGAGTTTTCAGATCTCTTCTGGACCACAGGTTCTGCAGCTTCTGAAGGACAATGGATTTGCCCACGCCAGCGTCGCCGGTGATGAAGATGGTCTCGGCCTGTGGGTTGAAGACTCCCTCGTCTCCCAGAAGATCATCCAGACTCTGTAAGTATCCCAGACTCTCATCTCTGTCGTTCAGGAGCTCCATCTGAGTGTCTGTGTAAAGATCTTCCAGCAGCGTCTCCTCACTCTTTGAGTATGACGTGATGAAGCGAGTGTCTCTTCCCAGCTCGTATCGAAGCTTCTCACAGTACTTGCTAACTGCAAAGGTGCACAGATTAGCGCATCAAAATAAAGTTATAAACGTTTAGAGTCCATAAATGTAGTGTCCTACAGTATGACAGTATTTTACTCAGACAAAAATCTGAGTAAAATATTTTGTTAAAATTATGTTAATTGATCTGGACTCTTCCTTTCATGGTTTCAGTGTAAAATGTTATGTCAGAAGTAGCACAGGTATATTTGTAGCAAAAGCAAACAATACACTGTACGGGTTAAAATAATCCAAAAATCACTAGGTTATTAATAAAGATCATGTTCCATGAATATATTTGTATAAATTTCCTACAGTAAATATATTATTAGTAATATGCATTGCTAAGAACTTCATTTGAGCAACTTTAAAGGAGATTTTTCTCTTTTTTTTATTTATTTATTTCACCCTCAGATTCCTGATTTTCAAATAGTTGCATCTCAGCCAAATATTTATCAATTATAATATATCAGCATTAAGGTTATGCATAAATCTCAATTTCAAAAAAATGATTCATGACTGGTTTTGTGGTCCAGGGCCACTTATTTTATTTTGAAGTAAATACTCACTGGGGTCTGTGTTCACCACTGGTATGACACTAATAGTGTCTAGTGGTGTGTACCGAATTTCTTCGAACCAAGGCCGCAGATCAATGTAAGCGTCATATGCTTCATGAAGAATGTGTGTGAAATACGCTGAGCACTCCTCCCCTTTACTCTGAACCAGCTCCAGGATTTTGCGAACCTGCGTGTCCAAAAATGGTTGATTATTTATATATATATATATATATTTATATATGTATATATGTGTGTGTGTTAAAAGAGCATTTTAGTTCATGATGTACCAAAACAGCACAGTGGAGTAGTGTTGGGAAGGTTACTTTGGAAATGTTACAGATTACATTCATTCACCTTTATTTATAAAACACTTTACAACCACCAAATAGCAGACCAAAGTGCTGTACTAATACAGAATTACAGTAATTCAGGCCGAGTAGTGACAAAGGGATGGGTTACGGTTTCAAAATGTTTCCTTGAAAGAAATGGCTTTATTTTCGCCAACTGTCTCAGCTGAAAAAAGCTCAACCTATCTGACTGTCCAACTTTAGGTCAGACTCAAGTTTAACCCCAAGGTTTGTGATGGTCGGTTTGATGTACTGGGCTAGGGCAGGCAAACAACCGGAGGAGTCCCAGTAATATCCCCAAAACCAATAACTTCTGTCTTCTTTTCATCGACACTTAAAGGCTCTTAATTTTTTGTCATCAAGAAAAGTAGTGATCAGACAGCCTTACTCTTTTCAATAGGGACATAGATCTGGGTAACATCCACATATGAAAAGACAAGCCATGCTTCCTTATAATTGACCCAAGCAGAATAGATGGAGAGAAAAAAGAAGAGGACCTAAAACTGAGCCCTGTGGGACCCCATACAACAGAGCGGCAGGGGAGGAGATATAATCCCAATCCTGCACCGAACCTCCGACCTTCCAGACCTGAACCACTCCAGCGCTGACCAGCCATTTTTCCAACCAAAAACGGTTTACCTTATCTAAACTGTAATTAGTATAATTAGTTCGATTACTTTAGTCCGATTAGTATTGTAACTGATCACATTTGATCATTTTTATTAATTTTTTAATTTACTCAACACTAATGACTGACATTTTTACTTGAAGTAAGATTATAATGACTTCATCTTAAAAGTTAATCTTAAAAAAGTATATAAAAATATATAAACATAAACCCAAATAAGTTATCAATGTGTCCTATTCTGTGTCCTAATCTGCTGAAACACTGGTCTTATATTTTAGAGCAGTGCAATTTATTAAAGATATTGTGTGTGTGTGTGTGTGTGTGTGTGTTTGTGAGGGATCTGATTTAACCACTCTGTAATCATTAAAGTTTTCAACTGTAATTTATTAAAATTTTTTCTGAGTAAAACTGATAACAATGTATTACAATTACACTATATTTACATATTGCATGTCCTTACTATTATAATAACAATTGATTATGCATAATTACATGCAAGTAACTGTAACCATGTAGTAAATACATGTAGTCAATCGGTATTACTCACTATTTAAATGTATAATTACACTGTAACAAGGACACCTTAAAATAAAGTGTAAACTTACTTTGTAATTATATTTCTTAACTTAGTTACATGTAACTAGTTACTTTCCAACACTGCAGTTGAGAACACTTAAGAAGCAGGAGTAGGCCTACTAAAAATCATTTTAGTAGGCTTTATTAATTACCTTAAGTACATTATGAAAGTGTACTACTTTCTTTCTAACTTTTTTTTTTAACCTGATTGATTATGATTATGATATTTAGGAATGTTTTTGGCGGTAGTGTCGTACCTGGTCAGTTTTGGTGCTGCTTCGCTGTATGATCTCGATGTCTTCAGTGCAGATGAAACCGTTCATCTGGAGATTGTCCAGAATACACTGCGTGTTCTTCACCTGCTCCACCAGCACCTCGCGGTGTGACGTCAGCAGCCTCAGGTGAGACCCCTCGCTCCCGCACCAGCCCATTTTATCTGTTTGGCACGAGACCATCAGCCCTAGCGATAATAACCCAGCCCAGGCTCTCTCTTCACGGACATGAGCCGAGTCGCCGCGTCATCGGTGTCCGAGGCGAAAAATCAGCGAACGACAAGATTCTCTGAGATTTATCGTTTAAGTGTCTAGTATCGTGTTTCAAGCCGCCTGGGACACCTCGTCTTCCTCGAGCGAAAGAAAACAAAAAGCGAAAGAGTCTGATTTCAACGCACTATTGAGTGCTGTTTACTTGGTTCCGCGCCTTCCATGTTAACTAGGAAGTGAAAGTAGTAATGCAGTTTGACCCGGATTGGTGAAAACACCCTGGATTATCCCATTTCTGCGTGTAAACCATAGTAAAACAAAAACATACATTTATTTCATGCTAAGTATAACTTAACTAAGACTTGGGGTAGAGTGGGAGAAAAAGTTAAAAGTAGTTTTAATGGCATACGTTATTTTTCATGTTATTAGATTTTTTAACAAAAATTACGTTTTAGTCTAACAAAGCAATTCGCTTTAAACATTTAAACAACAGAGTACAGAACATTTTTGATTAAAATTTAAATAATATAATCAATTATTATGAATGACAGAATTATATTAAATAGCAGCCCACTTGATGCTACTAATTAATTTGGTGGAAAAACAAAGAATTTGAATAACTACAGTAATTAAGCCATGTTCACCCCACTGAATACGTCATGTCCCTCTGAAAATATATATTGAAATATATTTATATTGTTATTATGAGAAAGATTTTACCCCCTTATACCCCACTGATATAAAAACTTTTAATTAAACTTTATTGGGAGTGGTGTGCACAATGCCCATTTATTAACCCTAACATGTGTTTTAATGTCACTTTTGTTGAGGATTGTATAATCTTTGAATAATATATTAAATGATAAATATCTAAGATGTAACAATACTTTTAATATTTTTCTTTCTTTAGCACAATTATATAAACTAAGTCTTCCTCACAGTTAAAGTGCTCTACAAAACTAGCTGTTCCAGTTCAGTAAGCTTGATGTATACTAAGAGTACGGGCCACTTTATTAAATATGAAAACGTATTCTGAGCAAGAAATAGTTGTGTGGCAAGGTCAGAAAAATAAAACAAGGTTTAATGTTGGTTTTATGATGAGCTGCTGGGGAATTAAATGCAAAACTGGTTACAATTTTACTAAATGCGGTTTTTATACCCTAACCTACAAAGATTTACCACTGTAACTAGTTTTCAATACATTACCACACTTAATGATTTATTTGTAATGCCAATGGACACTAACTGGTTTCCTTTTATTGATGGTTTAACACTAAATCCTAGTGGAATATGTCCCAAAACACACAGAAAAACATGTGTAATGGTTTTAATTAAAAGCTGATGGTCTGTATTGCCTATTTGTACTGGAAATCATTAGAAATTGTATTTTGTTTTACAGCAAGGCATAACATTGTTCTAGTGTTCCTTTGAAACATCAAAACCTTTTTTAAGGGAATGTCTCACAACTTTAATGTTTTATGTGTGTGTGTGTGTGTGTGTAAGATAAAACAGTCATGAAGTAATGTTTATGTATAAAGCTTTGATAAATTAAATAATATTTGATGACATAACATTGAGAAACATTCTTAAAACAACATTTATTGAACGTCTTCATGATGTTATTTTTAATTGAATCTATTAAAAACATTGAAAGAAAATGAGCTCAGCATTCTGGGAATGTTCTTGTTCTAGCCGTTCTATAACATCTGCACAACAAGATTCTGCCATTTATACTTCAGGAACTTTCCAAAGAAAATCATAACCTTTAAATAACATTCTAAAAACAACAAAATGTTTGGCAACACGTTATTTTGATAGTCCACTTTAGATATTAGAGTATTATTAGACTGTCAGCTTAATTTGATGAGTTCACAACATACTACATACTGACTATCAGAAACCTATTCTACTAACCCTAAACCTACGCTAACTAGTCTAATGAAAATGAGAAGACACGTAGTTACAAAGTTATGTATAGTTAGTAGAATGCCAATGGACTATTATAAAAAAGTGTAACCAAATGTTTTAAGTCTTAGAATATAAAAAAAATTAACATTTAATAATGTTATATTTTGGGTGAAACTAAAGTTACTAGAATGTTATAATAAACATTTTTTGTCACTTTTAAATAGCATTGTTAGTAGTGTTTTTTTTTTTTTTTATTAATTAATATTAAGTATTAGACATTTAAGTTATATTTTGGGTGATTATAAAGTTGGTAGAATGTTGTAAGAAATGTTTTGTAACCTTTAAATAACAAAAGATGAAAAGTAGATGTTTCCGCATTTTTAGAAATAATTAAAAATGTTCCCACAATAGCTACATGTGTCACCTGGAAAGCGTTTATATTTATGTTTTTTAGTGGTGTGGGTGATTTTTGCATTAGCGAATCATAACCGCAGAGATTATTGATGTCATTGCATCTCTATTAAACTCTACACATTTGGTTATGAGAACTTACCTGATGTATAATGTGACGGCAACATTAAATGGATAGTTCACCTAAAAACTAAAATTCCTTCATCATCTGTTAAACACAGAAGACCTTTTTTCTGAAGAAACCAAACAATAGATGGAGGAAAAAATACAGTGAAAGTCAAGCTGCCGTCAACTTTTCTTCAGTTTCATTTTTCTTTGAACTCTCACTTTATATCACCCATGTCTCTGACCCTTGTGGAATTATGTATTTTCAAAATGCACTTTTCCACACAGGAAGTTGGAAATTACGATTTTCCTGATTTGAATGTGACATACCATAACTGTTCACTTTCGTGATTTCAAATCCTAGTCCGACAATCAGAAATAAATAAAAAATACCACAAGCAAAACACAACACGGTGAATGCCAGCAAAAGTACTTTATGCATTAGTTTTGCTGCCAAACGTTACAAATGCTGCTCATTCTTGTCCTCTTCTGCGTAAACAACAGAACTAACCCGTCTATTGGGTCTTGTGTTGCACATTCTGTACAGATAAGTGTGCACATAGACGCCGCTAATCATCAGCTTTAATCTCTTCTGTCCTTTCTTCTGACTTTTTCAAAGCTTTCTTGAGTTCTTCCATCACAGACAGGCGTCCCTCGTATTTGTTGGTTTGGACAGAGCGGAGTTTCTCCTGATAGTCCTCCGGAAGCCCGTTCTGCTCCGCACCCATCACAATAACCTGAGACACAGAAGACTGCAGTGATATGTACTTATTGGTACATATTTTGTGTCTTGCAACAAACGGCATGTTTGTGTCATTATGCCACAATGAACACCAGGTAGGAATTTTTTAGGACACAATATATATATATATATATTTAGTTTTTTATTTCCATGATCCAAATATGCTTAAGAATTTTGTCATTTTAAAGTGTGTAGGCCTTCTTGCATTATTATGCTGTTATATTATGATTGTGTATGAAGTGACATAAAATGGTTTTTAAAATCGCTTATCGCAGTTATTTGAGGGCAATATATAGCACAACTGAACAAATGTAAGTTACTCCAGTCAAGAACAGGATTTTAGGATAAAATGTAAATGAATGTATTTCTCGGGTCATGACACGATTTCTTTCAAGTTTCTGGATTAAAAGCCTTAATTCAGCCTTCCTCACAAGTAGAGACTTAAAAGGTTAAGTCAGGGCAAAAAATATATTAAAAAAAGTAAAATAACCTTTACTGTATTTTTCAATACTCTCTTGTTTCTAAAAATCCTAAAATAAAGATGCACTCACTTAAAATTCAAAATGAATATTTTGTTGTTGTTGTTGTTGTTTTGAGAAATTGAAAAAAATTTAACGAGTTTACGTTTAAAACAAGAACAAATATCTGTCAATGCAGAGCAAAAGCTGAAAAATAAGTCGTTTAGTCTGAGAACAATAGATGTCAATGTTTAGGACAGATTAGGGATATATTATAAAGCTGTTAGCGTTGACTGACAGTGACAGAATATGTAGAAGAGATCTTGTATTGTATGATGAAAATGATATATTCCAGATGCTTCTGTTTGATGTGTTGTTGTTGTATCTCTGATCCAGTAGCCCGGCGGAGCTCTATTGTCTCATAGAAAGCTGACCGGAGCAAACGCCAGAAAAAACACCACAACATTGTCCTTTCACCGGCAGCACCAATAACAACCGCGTTCTGTTTCGCAGAATGATATCAGATTACTGTGTTTCTGTTGTTGATGTGATTTAACACACAAACGCTCATACAGCTTCAGTGAATCAGTTCAAAGAATCGGTCTGAATGATTCATTCACAAATCCATGCGAGCTGAGGTCAACCCACTAAAGGAAGTGATTATTAATCAATAACCATATCGTTTTCAATCTGGTCCTCATACAAAACTATCATGTGACCTCTTACAAAACTGTTTTTTTTATCTGGATACCACTCTCAAACCCACGCTGGTTTATGCTGGTCTTAAGATGGTCAGACCAACTTCAAAACATACCTAACCAGCATATACTGTTTTTTTTCAGCAGGGAGGACTCTCGAAAGCAAAAGATGAACCTATAATAGTGCTGATGAAGGCTGTATTTGTGTGTGTGTGCAGGAGGCTGTACCTGTAGATACTGCGGTGAAGGTGGTGCATAAACGCAGCTGTTCATGATGTAAGACCGACAGCTCAGGTCCTGTCTGTTGGTGGAGACGTTGACCTCCACTGGACTGTAGGTGCCCATTTTCACATTCTCCTGCCTGCAGAGGCATACGTGTAAATATTTTCTAAATATATACTGTATTATGTACACATCATAAATATACACAATGTACACACACATATTACATGATTCATATATTATCATGATTAAGCACTCATTTTTTATTAACATATTATATTAACCCGTGAAGATGCTCTATCTAAACTTAAATGGTTAAAATTCATGAACACTTTGGAATCCAAGGTTGGAGCAAAAAGTTATAGACGTTTAAATTAACTTTTTTTTTTTTTTAACTTTAACGGTAATTTACTGTAAAGCTAATGAACTGCATTATATGTATGTACATTTTTTTTTTTACTAAATATTTTTAAATCCAAAATTGCTATAAAATGAAATCCTTGTCTAAATGAGTTATATTCCAAATTTGAAGTTGATATTTAAAAAGAAAATTTGAGGTCCCTGTGAGGTTTTGTTTAGGGTGCCATCAAAAGTCTATTTCACGAGTTCACGCTTCCTCATAATACAGTAGTAAGTGAGTTTAGCGTGCTGTCCGGGGGGCGAGCCGGGAGGTCGGCAGACTCCGAGTCCTAGTGATTTGAACCCTAGCGTCCGGCTCGGACCCTGTGTGCCCCCCGCGAAGGAAGGCGCGAGACGGGTGGAGGAGGGGAGCACAAGAGACGAGATGCGGAAGGGAAGGAAATGTGTTTATTTATAGTGGGTATGATAGATCTGATTGGACGGATGAAATGAGGAGATTGATTGGTTAATGCGGCGCCAGCTGCGGTTGATTCGTACGCGCTCCTCCTGAAATTAGTTTTGCATTTTTCTGTCAATATTGCTTCTATAAAATTTCTTCTTGAAAACGTCTATGTTGAGGCTAAAAACTATCTGGTGATATGTATTTTGTCAAGATAATAAAAACGTGTATATATATATATTTATATAAATTGCTATAAAATGAAAGTCTTCCCAGCAAACAGGGGACGTCCCCCAGACGGTGTGAACGTCTCTCTTAGGTCTGCTTTTGGTCCGTTTTGTAACGTTCGCTGGCGGACTTTATATCAGTGTACAAAAGGGATATTTTCCACAACATTTATTTAGTGTCAACAATATAAACGAATAGTAAAGTAATTTTCTCCATGTGTGTCATTTCTGCATAACTGCATATGAGTACAGTTGATTCAGTTTTTTAGATTGTGAGTGATTAAGATTAATCTAATTTAATAAAGAGTTTAGCTCCAACCCTGGTGAAATGCCTCTGATGCACTAAATGCTGCGTAACACCAGCGTGTTCAACTAACTCATTAATGCTACTGGAATAAAAATGTAAAGTGAATTTAGGGTTAGGGTTAGTGGTTTGGAAAGGCCTGATGTATTACAATGCTTGATTCAGGTTCAGTAGAGGAGCATGTGACACAGTTAATGCTTAAATAATTAAATACAATGTGTTGGATTCCTACAATGTTTTGACCCTGGATGCTTACAGAAGGAGAATCTCTCAGTGTTTATATTAACAAGTCATTTTATATTGTCACTGTTTTTAGGTTAGATTGTCTGGAGAGACAGTGTCCCAATTTTGTTTGTATTCTATTTATAACGAAGGAGCAGATTATAATCTCCCTAATCAAGACATTTACACGGGTGGAGATTTAATTTATTTACATAAAGTAAAGGAATGTATGGGAATGTATTCTATTAAACATGGTTACATTTATTTATTTTATGTTTTTATGTCAAAAAGTGTATTTGAATAGAAATATATTTAGAACTATTAGAAATGAATACATGGACATATATTGCAAATGAATGTTTTTACATTTCCATGGTAATGCAATGACTGAATATAAAAAATAGCTTTCACAAAAAGAGTTCTGAGGTTTTAAGCTTCAGTTACTTAAATACGTTGATATTTTATTACATTTTTAATCCAAAAGTTGGGTTAGTCCATATTGAACCCAAAGCATTTCTGAGTGTAGTGTATGCTACAAGCTTTTACCTGTCGAGGGACTCGAGGTCTGACATGTTCATCCTCCACACGACGCCCCAGACCTCGTCCCCGGGGCTGTGCTCGATGGTGGCGACCCCTCCGTGCCAGCGCTGACTCGCCAGTCCTTTATGATTCCCGAACACCAGTTTATAATCCTGGAGAGGAGCACCAGACGGTTACAGGAGTAGATACACGCATTCATTTCTTACTTTATCACAGTTTATTCACTACAGTTTATGTTCATTTTTGATGAAAATGCTTCATTTCCTTCAGTTTGTGGTAAAAAAAGACTTGGTCAGCTAGAAGTGTCTGAATAATTCTGGTTTGACTGTAGATTAGGCCAGACCATACGTGCCATTTTTCCCGGACGCATCCTGGCCAGGATTTTTATATTGCCTAAAATATCTAGGCCTTGGCTTTGTTCGTGTGTGCAGACCGATCGGTTCATGATATCGGTGTCTTATGTTTTAAAGACAATCTGGAGGTACATTGAATCAAAACAATATAGAAATGATTAAAATATAGAATGGCATGTATGGCCACCCTACTGTAGACAGAAAATGGATAGATAGATGCGTAAATACATACATAAATGGATAAAATGTTTAAAGATAGTTGATGGTTAAATGGAAAACAGTTCAACGATCAAGGACTACCTTTTTATCTGTCTATCTATCCATCTGATCGCTCTGCACACGTAAACAAAGCCAAAACTTAGAGAGTTTAGGCAAAATCGAAATCCAGGCCAGCACGCCTCCGGGTAAAATGGCACGTATGGTATTTTATCCATCAATCAATGACACTTTTTTGTATATTATATTGTCATTGTCATTGATTGATGGATAAAAAACACATTTTGGATAGATGGATGAATGAATGAATAAACAGATGGATGGATAAATAAACATTTGGATGTTTGGATAAACAGAGAGATGGATAGAAAAACACTTGAAAGAATGGATAGATAAAGAAGGATAAAAAATGGATGATATAGTGAATAGATAGTGTACAGATAGTTAGGTAAGATGTTCAGATAGATATTGTTCAAACAGATAGACACCTTGAGTTTGGCGACGCAGTAGATGGTGGCTGAGGGGTTCTTCAGCTGCAGTCTCTCCTTCAGAAGGTTGCTGCCGTAAGCGAAGTACAGGAAGGTGGATCCGTTCTGCCGGTCACTGCTGTCCATCACTGAGTCTTCTGAGGGCAGAGGGAGCAGGAGGACGAGGATGAGGAAGAGGAGGGACAGGGACAAGGTGAGGAAATGGAAGAGGGACAGTTTTGCGTTGAATCAGCTCAGCAGAGCTCAGAGCGAATGAGATGGAAAACAGCTCTGTTAGTGCAGCTACTCTCTCAGGCTAGTCCATTGTGTGCCAAAGCCTGCATTCATCTGAGCCTGACCGCCGTCAACAAGAACTTTCCCAGCCGTCCCTCTAGTGGACGGAAGCAGTCACAATTCACTCCTAAAACTCACCTAAATCATGCAATTTACATACGTTTCCAATGTATACAAGTGCCTCTATTATGGGTTGTGAAAGGTTCGTATTTTGGTTTCCTCAGCAACATGTATGCAAGGTCAAAAACACTTTTTACTGTATTCATTCAACAACTCCCAACGGATTCATTCAATGATTCATTTTCCCAAACTCCTCCGGGAAATGGAGGATGTCATTTAAAGCAGTGTTTGTGAGCTTTTAATTCTTCGAAGGGACACCTAGTGGTCAAATCTGCGTTTACACATGCTAATGTTTAATTTTGACGTCAACGGGACTCATTTTAAAAATGACTCGCTTCGGTGATTCAGAGTCGACTCCTTCTTTTGAGGGACAATCACTTTATACATGGTTTCCTTTCAGATTTAAAACTCTGCAGGATATTTTCATTCACTCAGAGTTACTGCATGAAAGATCATTTTCAGAAATCTATACTAGGGGCACTTGAAGACATTAATAATTTCGATATTTAATTTTTTCTATAAGTTTGATTGCAGCATATAATCATTGCAGTCAATAGCGTCTGCTCGATTACATAACGTTAACTAACTGCTTGATTTATGCTACATGGACTTCAACAGACCCTACAAATACAATCAGTTGTTAGTTGTTTTAAATGCAGCCCTGTTCCTGCTGATAGAAAGATATTTTGAAGAAAGTTGGTAACCTGGCTGTTTTGGGTCACCATGAGCTTCATACCGTACCCGAGGGTGAGTAAATGACAGAAATGTATTTTTTAAGGTAAACTATTCTTTTAAGTAACACTTGTCAATTAATTTAAATTTACACATTTCAACAGAAAGTGACCCAGGGTTGATTTGCACCAAAATAGACACAATGTAAAGATTTAAGAACTACTTTGAGTCGTAATCAGTCTTGTTTTTTAGATGTGAAGAGTTTGTGACTGACCTGCTGAGCTCAGGAGGATGGATCCAGCGGAGAGCAGCGTGAACAAGAACATGTTTGTTTCAGGGTTCCTCTGGTTCTGTGTGGACCGAGAGACACAAAGCGGGGCATTTACAGAAGAGGGAGGATCCTGAGACGCCCTTTTAATCTCATCAGACCCCAGAAGGGCCAAACACATCTGAAGAAGTGTGAGTGTGTCAGTGTTAATGTCGTCTATTCACACGTCTCCAAACGTGAGCCTGGAGCACAAATACAGTCATAAGAGCACAGGCGTATATGTAGCATTGTCAAAATTACAGTTTTCTTTTATGCCAAAAATCATTAGGATATTAAGTAAAGATCATGTTCCACAAGGATGTTTTGTAACCGTAGATAAATCAAAACTTTGTATGCTTTGCTAAAAAATTTATTTGGATAAGTTGATTGTCTCAAAAATAGATTTTGCACCCTTATAATAATTGTATCTCAGTCAAAAATGATCCTATCCTAACAAACTATACATCAATAAAAAGCTTCTTTATTCAGTTTTTAGAATTAAATTATTGTAGTAATTTAACAGGAATAAAATGCACACAATAAGAATATTTGTTAATATTTTACAAGAAAATATTTTCCGTTTACTTACAAATGTATTGCTTGGTTCTGTTCTTGACATTTGATTCAAATAATTGTGAAATGCATTTAATGCAATTTTTAAATAGTTTAAAATAGTTTCTACAACAATTTTTTTTCAGTGACATATTAAACATGACGTGTTGTGCCTTAACAACAAATGTTGTTCTCTTTCTTTTGTTTGGACAAATTAATATTTACCTGAATGCTTACCTGAAAAATAATACTTTTGTTTTGCTTTAGTTTAATATTATAACATTTTACTTACCATTAAAACGTTTTTTAAGGTTGTATATCTAAGACTTTGCCAGAAATGCATTTATCGTGTGTGTGTGAGATGCAGTGCCAGTAGATGGTACTGTTAGAAAAAACAAAAGCACTTAATAAACAATTACCAGACTATAAACAACATCTGAGCGGTTTTAATTCTTGTCATTGTGAACAGCTGCTTTGTTCTTGTGTATTTCCTTTACTAGCTGTAAACACTAGGTTTTGGGAAACACTAGTTGCTAGATTTTTTGGCATCAAATCTGTGAAATGCCTTCGTTGATATATAACTAACCCTCCTGCTCTTGTGGTTTCTGTGGTGAAGATCAGTCACAGGTAGTTTAGCACAGAGAGTTTAGTTTCCCACGAGTCATGAATCCAGAAATACACCAACTTAACGACCATCACAGATCGCCCCTTTTGTCCTAAATACCCTTTCCTGCTGTAAATGTGCTTAAAGAAACGGTTCACCTCATAATACAGTGATGGACTGGATTACAGCTGACGGCACCCATTCACATCCATTGCAGAGACGCTGATTCAATGCTACATTTCTCCAAATCTGGTGCAGAAGCAAACCCACCTGTTTCTCCGGTGACCTGAGGGTGAGTGCATGTTCAGCAAATTCTCATTTTTGCCGCAACTATTCCTTTTAATTGCAGTTGCATGAACTGTTTATTAATTAGTTAGTTGATGTGAAGAGACACAGATGGTTTTTGTGTTGAACAAAGGTCACAAGGTCACGCATTCCCACAGCAGCCCGTCAGAGCCTCTTAACCGTGATGTACCAGGGCTTTACAGTCGGTGCTCACGTACTTGTTTTGCCCGGAGATGTTTGTGCGTCTCCCGTCGAGCGGCTTCATGCTGGATCCTCATCTGTTTGTCAGAAACAGTTCTCCAGAAGAACTCTAATCATTGATTTGAACGTCATCGCTGCAGGACTCGAGCCGTGAAGCTGCTGGGACATCAAATAAACGTGCGCCGGTCCTGGAGAAATGCATGCGTCTGGGAGTCTGAGCAGTGGGATGCATGAGGAAAAACAAGTGTGTGTGGAGTTACACAGCTGTGTGTCCCGCTGTGACCCTCTGGGTGTGATCCACAGGAAACAGAGCATCTGGAAACACACCTGGCTGAACACTTCCCTGCTTTCCTTCAGTCTGTCCCAATCTTTATTTTAGGGTGTCCTTGTTACAGTGTAGTTTCAGTGATATACAAATACAGTTTTCATTAATATTTAGAATTAGTTTTCATTAATTAATCTATAAATATATGTATAATTTAAATTATATATAATTAAATGATTATTTAGGAAATATAAATATGTATATTTGATATAATATTATATCAATTTTTGTTTTATTCATTGTTTTTTATTGTTTTTTGTCTTTTATAAATGTTTATTTCAGATCTAGTTTTACTTATTTTAGGACTTTGTTAAATTAAATGAAAATTAAAAATGTTTCCTTTGCAACTATTTCAGCTAGTTATTATTAATACTAATTTTGTTTTACTAGAGTGTAATATTATTTATTAATAATAATATTAACAATTGTACTTTAATGTTACTTAATAATAATGGTTATATTTTAGTTTAATATATTACTCAAAAAAAGTTTGCTTTAGTTTAATAATATTTATTATTATTATTAATAATAATAATAATGATGATGAATTTGCTTTTAATTTAGTGTTACTTAAAATAAAAACTATAATTATACTTGTTTTATTTTTTTATATATCACTCAGTAATAATAATAAAAATTATAATATTTCATGTTAAGTTAACCTTTTTTTCTCAAGTAACAATTAAAGTTGGGAAAATATATATATATATATATATATATATGAAGATATATATATATATATATGAAGATATAAAGATATTAGAAATATCATCACGTGACGTGCTTTTTTTGTTTTTATGATTTAGTTGATTATTAGCTTTTCAGCAAACCCTGCGATCAATGTTATCATCAAACAAAAACATTTGGTTTTGCATGATGCTGCATCCACAGAAATCGTGCATCTTTAAGACAGATTTACAGATGCATATCAGTGCCATAATATAGCCAGTTTTCTCTGATTTAAGTCATCGCGGTCAAACACGGTCAAAAAAACATGCTTTCCACTGACAGATGTTCACTTTTTGTCACTTATTAAATTATTAGAGGAAATCTCTCTACTAGCTTAAATAAGATGTTTCCCAGCGTTTTGTTCAAGGTACATCAGGTTTGAGGTGTGTGACCTTCGTGACTTTATGGGGTCATGACACAAAGCTGTTTATTTACCCAGGATAAACTACACTGCTTGCAAAGGATGCTGGGAAATATGTAAATGCATGAAGGTTAGAGAGGACAAGTTCTAGCCTAACAATCTGACATGTGTTAGAGGGTGACTCTGAAGTTCATAAGATATCAGTCATCAAGATCTGGATGAGTTAGTGTCTTCATCAGATCTGGAGAAATGTCTCAATAATGGAAGTGAATGGGTGCCGTCAGAATGAGAGTCTGATAAAAACATCAGAATAATCCACAGCACTCCAGTCCATCAGTGAACATCTGGAGAAGACAGAAGATCAAACTTATCCAGCATTATGAAGTTTAGATCCAGCTGTTAGTAAACGCTGCTTGATCTGAGCAGATTTCTCTCCTGATTCAGACCAGAACACTTTTTCACTGCAGGAAGAGTTATTATGGATTATGGAGTCATATTTGATGCTGGATTAGTTTGATGATCTGTCTTCTTCAGATGTTCACTGATGGACTGGAGTGCTGTGGATTATTCTGATGTTTTTATCAGCTCTCATTCTGACGGCACCCATTCACATCCATTGCTGAGACATTTCTCCCTATCTCAAATGAACTGAGAGTGCAAATTTTCATTCTTAGGTAAACTATTTCTGTAAGTTTTCTTCAATCAATGTTTGAGAGACAAATTATGCTGACTTTAAATATAGATTGTGCTGTTTTATTACTGAATGATATACTCTATCTTTACAGTATGTTCTCGACTTAGCAGTAAAAGTCGTGATAATGAGTGTGTGAGGAGATAAAACACGACTGGATCAAACATTCACCTGAATGATATAAATCCAGCAGTTAAAGTGTGTCCCTCCTCCGGCTTCAGGAGAAAACTCCCACTTCTCTCTGAGCTCAGATTACTGGACTTTGAAATATTCCCAGACTCTCCTGGGATTTGTGTGTTTCAGACGGTACACTGTGTGTTTGTTCCTTCAGATCGAGCTGAAGGACTTTATCATCATGAGTAAAGAAGCCCGTCCATCCTGGGACAGTCCCATGCAGTTTGTCCTGGCGTGTGTGTCCTATGCCGTGGGACTCGGGAACGTCTGGCGCTTTCCGTATCTCTGCCAAATGCATGGAGGAGGTGAGAGGATTCGACTTTTACTTCACATCTCCTCGTGCTCGCATCTGAATGTTTGTTCTTCTGAGCTAGACCTTGACAGAGAACTTGACGACAGGACAAAAATATCAGTATCAAAACTTTATTTAATTAAGAAAAAAAGAGGCCCGTCCTTCATTAATTAAATTCAGCTATGTATAAAAAAAATAAAAAATGCCAGGAGGATTATGTATTTTGCACTATATTCATTACCTTTAGCTGCCATTATGATAAAGACTTTCCAAAAATGCTCAATAAAATCCTTCCATAATTCCATTCCTTTAATGCAAAAACATATACTTCATAATTCGGTTTACAAATCGAGCTGAACACATTGCATTAATAAAAGATTTTAAAGAGTCAGATCAGCTAGAAATAATTAATTATAGTGATAAATACCAATATTTGCTTTTTACAATATGGTATGTTTATTTTTTAAAAACCTAATGGATCTGATTTT
>JAUMHP010000070.1:20861408-20871983 GCA_032361065.1 Enteromius trimaculatus | reverse complement strand
ACATTTATTATTATTAAATAATAGGAAATATTATTATTTTAAATGTATTATACATTTATATATATACATTTTTTTGATATGTATTTTTTAAATTCGAGACATCAACATTTATTCTTATTAAACAATAGGAAAATATTATAATTTTATTATATTATACAACACTATAAATGAAATAACAATTACATCATATTTTCAAAAATGTATTATATTATACTAAACACTTATTGATTATTGTTAAATATTTAACTTTGAATGTAACTGTGTATAACATAATTTAGTACAATTTTAAATGTATTATACTGTATATTTATTCTTATTATATAGGAAATATATAATAATTTTTATTATTATGCATCACACTATAAATTAAATAATAACAATTTTAAAAGGTTTATTCTATATTACTAAATATTTATTGGTTAATGGTAAATATTTAATAATGTTTTTAAATGTAATACACTGGTTATGTATTGTTTAATGATTGAATTTTAGACATTGATTTGTATAATTTGAAAATATAATATATTTGTATTATATTACGTTATAATATACTTTTATATTAATATACAATAATTAATACAAATTTTAAATCATTATTGTATAAATAATATGACTAATAACAAATAATAATATCATAATAACATATTTATTTGCTGAACACTGAACATGTGTATTATTATTTTAAGTGTACAATACTGGATAGTTATTGTTTAAATATTAGATATTGCTATTTATTCTTATTACACTACAAGAAAATGTTTATTTTAATCTTACAGCTTAATACACTAAAAAACAACTACATAATTATTAACATTAATAAAAACTTAAAATGATTATTATTATAATGATCATCATTAATAATAACATTACATATTATAAACATTTTCGGATCACGTTAGATATGTAACCATGATCAACACCCCAGCAGAATGTGTTTTACAATTCTCAAATATGACGTTCATTTGCATCCTAATTTGTGTTGAAAATCCTGTAAATATTTAACTAAGAATGACTCAGAAACAGCATTCATTCAAATGCTTCTCTGACCTCAGATCAACTCTAAACTCCATGTATTTATGCAGTTAGAGTCGTCATGAAATTAAGTCCCTATCAGCAAATAAAGGTGCGTGCAGGTCTTCATGGTCTCTCCTCAGTTCAGCACCTGTGAGGGTCATTTCTGTGGACACGCGGTCGATGGCCAGGACGTCTCCAGCTCCATCATCACACGCCTCGATGTAGAACTTCTCCGGAGTCGTGTGTCTGTCAACCAGACGACGAGATTCAACACATTTAACACACAAACAGAGCAGAACTCATCCATATGTGCCTCGAAAATCATCCATTACTACACAAATTATTTACTACTATCAAACGATTGTAATCGCCTCCAAAATAAAAGTTTTTGTTTACATAATATGTGTGCACTGAGCATATTTATTATGTATATTTAAAGACACATACAGTGTACATCTTAAAAATATTTACAGATATATTCCTATATCATATATGAATATATTTAATTTATAAACATATTTCTCATGCATGTCTTTGAATGTGTACACACATTATGTAAACAAAGACTT
Source organism: Enteromius trimaculatus (assembly GCA_032361065.1). NCBI lineage: Eukaryota > Metazoa > Chordata > Actinopteri > Cypriniformes > Cyprinidae > Enteromius > Enteromius trimaculatus. The sequence continues at coordinate 20,870,400 of JAUMHP010000070.1, read as the reverse complement.
TTATTTTGGTTGCGATTAATTAGCACTAGAATGATTATATTATATTATATTATAAACTTCAACTTCGATATTTAACTATGACACCCTAGCAGAAATATCAAATATAACTTTAATTTTCATACTAACTTGGGTTAAAAATTCTGTAAATATTTAACTAAGGAATGACAATTCCTTACAATTCCTGACAGTTAATCATTTTACAGCAAAAATGATTTAATTATACATTTTTAATACAAAAATGATCTCTAGTGACATTTTGTTCGTTTTGTGGAAATTACTTGCAATTTATATTAATTAGTCACTTGTATGAATTTGTTTATTTTCTATAATGTGCTTTTACATTTTTCTCTATTCGTTAGTAGTTATAATGATAGCCAATATTATAAATATTATTACATGTACATATTATTTTCTTTATGATTTTACCATCTGCATGACAACAACACTAACAACAAGAGTTATCTGAATTACACAGAGCTTTAGTGCTCCACTATCAATAAGCAACACTGTGTCATGTTTTATTGGAGTTTAATCGATTTCTGACTGTAATCTGATCAGAATGATTAATGAATATCAGCTTTAAGTGACCTGCGGATCAAAACATAACAAGCTGCTCACTTTAATAGCGTGTTGGGGAATAATAATGATGTCTAGACAAACAGTTTAAGCTGATAAATGCTGCCCAGGTAGGCAGCTGACTAGGTTTTGAGACACAGACAGGCGTCGGATCATAAGTTAACTTTAACCGATCACAGACGAGCACCGACCTCTCCTCGATTCATCTAATCGATAATCAGTGATCGATGAGCGTCAGAGGAGTCGATTTATACTCACAGATTGAAGGTGTTGTAGGTAGTCGCCATTTTTCCATCAGCTCGTTCCTGACCTTCGTGACGTGTCAATCCGGCAGCGGGAATCTGGCGACAGACAGCGAACACGAACGGGAAATGACCTCTGGAGGACAGATAAAAGTCCCGTGTTGTAATAAAAGTCCCAGGGTGTAATCCCAGCCTCTCTCTCTATTTGGTGTTTGATAGTGCGTCATATCATATTATTTTAAGGTATTCTCCTAATAATGAACACACTGTTTGGCCGTTTACTGCACTTATTCTCGTTATTTTCCTTTAGTGGCTAATTAACCGGAAATCTCGTACATTCAAAGACAACGTCTTACTTTCGCGTTGAAAAATAAGGCGTATTAATCTTAAAATAAAGATATATTAAATCATAGCCATTATTCATGGGTTCAGACTGGCTGCCATTAGAGGTTATATACATATAAAACTTTTAAGAATATTTTTCATTTATTAAAAATATAAAACATAAGATTACATAAAAAATAAAGAGAAACCTTAAACTGTCATGTAGGAAAAGAGAGGAAATAAAAAAATAAGAATAAATCATTTCATTATTTTACTATTAAACTATTAATAATTGTATTATTAATTTAAAGTTATTCAATTACTAAAATTAGGCATATTATGCTTGATCCAATACATGCAGATATGTTAGTTAGCTGATGATCAACGAACAAACAAAGAAAGTGTATTTTGTTTTGTTGAAAACCTTTAATGCAGGTAACAGAAAAATAACAAATATTATACATATTTTAGCAGGTAGACATAATAAATAGACAATCACTAGTGGTCAGTGGTCATGTATTTGGCTCCGTGCCGGCCCCTGTACTTCATGCTGGTGCTGGGTTGACGCCGCAGCACTTCATCACCTTTATCAATGTCTTTAGGTTCATCGTAAACTGTCGAGATGTGAAAGTCTTTTCTGGGTTTTTTAAGTGGAAGGAATGAGCTGAGCTTTTCTCCATGATACCTGCAAATATTACAAAATCAAAAGCGTCAGTCATATCCCAGGGAGTAGAAGTCATTCACTAAAAACAGAAGATAAAAAAAATCATAGTAAAAAATTTAAGGATACATTATAAAATAAAAAAAATATAGAAGGATTTATTATATTTCATTTATGTTTATTTTATTATTTATTTTCCAATATATATATATATATATATATATATTTATTTTTTTATTTTTTTTTAATTACTGTACGGAGATGAATCTAAAAAGAGCTGTTTCTTGGCTATTCAATATTTTAAAGCTGATTAAAAGTAAAAAAAAATAATTAAAAGTGACATTTATGATGTTCCAAAAGATTTATATTTCAAACAAACTCTGTTCTTATTCATCTGTGAATCCAAAAAAAATAAAAAATTCATAAAGATATTCAGCAGCACAACTTCTCAAGCTAGAAATGCACACATTGTTTCTGAATGCAGCTGAAGAGCAGAAACCCTCAGTGACGTCCTGACTCACCCAAAGCCTCTCTTACAGTTGGGATGCTGGCCTTCGTTCTCCAGCGCCTCGGCTCTTCCTCTTTGGCTGTTCCCAAGCCCTTCTCCATCTCTCCAGCCCTGCTTCTCCATCACACGCCGGCCCACTCCCTACAACACAGATCAGCCATCAGTTTTACATTTAGTCATTTAGCAGACGCTTTTATCCATAGAGGACAATGATAAAAGCCAGGATGAACAATAATAAAATATTTTGAGTTATTGACAAAACGTGTAAATATAAATATAAATATTTATTGAAATATTCTAATATCAATTTTTAAAAAAATTATTACATCAATATTATGTACATTTATAGTGTATATGTTTTTTATATATAAATGAAATCATAAAATGGTAAATCTTAATATATTCAGCTAAATTTTACACTTCAAACATTAAAAAAAGATATATAAACGTAGACATAAAATAAAAAAAAAGGAAAATGACGTATACATTTTGGTTGGAAATAGAAGTAAATCTAACATACAAAATCTTGCAGTAAATGAAAGCGGTCATGTTCCCAGTTTCAACTGGGAAACCAATTTTTTTTATATATAAGAGGTCATTTTGCTATAAGTGTCACAACTAACAAGACTAAAAGACTAAAAACAGCTTACACTGAAGCCAGTCTGCCAGACATCACTGTCTGTTTAGCCCCGCCCACTGATTCTATTTTGCTTCCTGCTTAGCCTCACCCACCAACATTACATCACTGCCTGCTAAACCCGCCCACTGATTCTAAACTGCTGCTTGTTTAGCTCCACCCCCAATTCGATATCAGCCTATCACAGCAGTGGGCATTCACTTCGAAGTCTACAATCCACCACACCTGATCAAACACAGCGTTCTGATGAGGGGCTCAAATCTGGACAGAAAATAGCCTAATACTTCTAAAAATTTTTTTTTTTTTTTTAAATCTAAAAGTCATTTCACCAGTCTTTATCTAGCGGTTTTTATGATGCAGATTGTGTCAGAACAGTCTAAAATATAAATGAATGCAGTTCTTGAAGCCTTCAAAACCATCCAAACCTTAGTAAAGCGCTCGAAGCTGCCGATCTTCTGCTGGCGTCCCGGCAGACCGTCCAGACCGTCCCGGAGCCTCCTTTCAGAGCGCATCCGCACATAATCTCTGGCATCCATATCACCTCCGTCTGAGGAGAAACACACAATCACAGTCATGTCTGACGCTGCTCTTCTAGCACAGCACTCACAAACATCTGATCGAGAACTTTACCTTTGTCATAGTAGACGCTCATATCCACATCCCAGTCATCTGCTGTTTGTTCATCGAAATCTGTGCCACATCAAAGAGAAAAGATGAGCAACGAGAGGCAATCACATCAACAGAGAAATTAATAAATATATGCTGGAAATTATGAGCCTATCTTTCCTATTCAGGGCCTTTTTAAACTTTAAAATGATTGGTTTTGTTAAAATGCTAGAACAATTTGTGATAAAATCAATACGAAATATGTTAAAAATAACAAAACCAATCCATAATGTTTTTATACATTCATTTTTTACTCGTTATGAATAAATAGTGTTTGAGTTGCCAAGATTTATTACAAAAACGGTATAATTTTTTTTTTTTTTAAATTGAGGTTATAAGAATAGTTTATTGCTTTTATAAGCATTCCTGAAAATATGAAAACGATAAATGCAAATATCAAATTCTACAAAAACATAAAAAATTATATAAAATAAAAACAAAAATCTGATTCATAATGTAAATTCTAAATGTAATATTTTAAATTTTATTTATAAAAATATTAACGTAAATTTTAAAAATCATACCTTGCTTTATGAAAAGAAAAAATAATTATATATGTTTTTTAAACTATTAAAATATTTACAAAATAATGGATATTACTTTATGCAAAAAGTAATAAATATTTATACATAATTAAAAATCTAAAATAAACAGAAGTCTTAGTTTAACGATATAACACTTTACAATAACGTTTATTACTTTATAACATGAACTAAGAATGAACAACACTTCTACAGCATTTATTAATCTTAGTGAGAATTTCAGCATTTACTAATGCATTATTAGTAAAAAACACAAGTTGTGTTTGTTAAGATTAGTTAATGCACTCTAAACTAACATGAACTAATAATTAATTACTGAATTTTATGAATTAATGAACAAGGATGAATAAATACTGTAATAAATGTACTGTTCATGTTAATAACTATTGTTAACAAGTGACACCTTATTGTAAAGTGTTACCAAAACAATAAAATCTATTTTTGTGATGGGACCAATTAAGACATTGGCATGGCAAATAGAAACCTGTGTTCCTGGTCTAACAGAAAGCTTTCTCTATGAACTGAAAACAGCTGTAGAAGCAGCACATCTGTCTGTACCTCCTTCTTCCTCCTGCCAGAACTGAGCGTCTGTGTAGAACACCAGGCCCGAGCCGCCCTTCTCCCACTTGAGCTCGATCTCTTCCTCGAACAGCCTCTCTTTAGTGCGCTCCTGACTGGTGACGTCCTCGTGGAGGGCCTCGTGACGCTCCCACTCCTCGCAGCGGTCATCGTCCTACAGAAATAGAAACAAACACAGCATCTTAATCATGATCCAAACAAAGATGCAGCACACATGCACGAGCAGTTTGTCATCTAAATTGGACTACTACAGTTTCGAAATTCGCAAACAATTTGTAAACAAAGCAGAGCTGCATGAACAATACTTTAATGTGTAGCACAAACATTTCCTTCGTTTGTTATTATTTAACTTTATTTGGGATTATAAATTACATAAAAAAAATTATTAAACAAGAACAAAATATATTTGTAAAAAATGTTAAAATGTAAATATAAAATGATGAATCTAAAAAATGCTGTTTATTTTATTTTAATCGCAGCCATACTGTAACTAATTTTTTTAATATCACGCAGCCTCAACTCACATCATCGGGGCCGGACAGCTCCTCTTCACTTCCTGTTTCCTGTGACTCTTGATTGACAGGTGGAGAACTGGGCTGGTCCTCTTCGTCTGTTTGTGAGTATGTGGGTGTGTCTTTATTTACAGTCTCTGAGTTTGTGGGCGTGTCCTCTTCATCTGTCTGCAGGGTTGTGGGCGTGTCCTTATCTACTGTCTGTGAGTTTGTGGGCGTGTCCTTTTGTTTTGTCCACGGTGTGTTCTTATTTCCTCTCTTTGAGGTTGAGGGCATGTCCAGGCGGCCGGGTCCTGAGATCTCGACACCTCCAGCAGTGAAGACGCTCTCCTCCGCGGGGCTCATGACGGCCGTGTTGCGATACAGGTAGGGCACGTTCCCGTATCGCCGATTTGAGCTTGTCTTAGGGAACGTGAGCCCCAGTTTGCGGATGAGCCTCGGCGGCAGACGACAGGCCTGGATGAGCTCTAGGAAAACACTCACAGGCGTCCCCACGTTCCCCGCCGGCATGAGCGCAGGAGGATTGAGCTCCGGCAGGCCCTTGAGGTCCGACAGTGTGAAATGCTCTGATTGGGCGACGTGGCGTTTCATTTCGGCCTTCGTTTTGTACGGGAACGAATTGTGCTCTACAAACACAGATCAAATATAATGATTATAAAGCAATCTGGGACTTGGCAAGTTTCAACATTGCATTTCGTTTATGTGATATCTTAATTTTTTCAGTGTGTGATTATAAATAATAGTTTTTTTTAATGCAAAAATTATAGTAGACATAAACATTATTGTAGACATAAAATGATAAATCTCAATAAAAAACTACATTTAAAATTGTTATTTTTACTTATAAAATGTATACAGAAAATGGTAAATCTTTATACACAAAAGTAAAATATTAATGTGAATAGAAAATAACAGCACAATTTATGAAACACCAATTTATATATATAAAAAAATACAATATAAATAAAATATATGCAAAAAAATAATTTAAATATATGATAAAACTACAAATGCAAAACACAATTATACATTCATCTCTCTTAATGCATACATTATTTTTTAATTCTGTAATAGTCATAAGCAAACAAGATGACAAATTTATATTTTTATTTGAATAACAAAATACATAAATGTAAATATTACTGTAAACTTGTGAAAATAATTATGAAACAATTTAAATGTGAAGCCAAAACGATGAATCCCAATTTATGAAAATAAAGGTTATTTAATTCTTTGTTAAAAATAAGATAAAATATAAATAGAAAAAAACATTTACATTCATTATCATTTTAATTAATAAAAATACAAATGTAAATACGGAATAATAAATCTTGACATATGAAAAAAGTGCATCTGTTTATTAATTTGTGTTGTGGATGGGAGAGTAAAAATATTAGCAGAGAAAACATAAATATGAACAACTGCTGTTTATTGTCCTGGACGTTATAATCGTGCCGCGGTGCTTTTATTTTGGCAGCACACTCACCAGCTTCCTCAGATACTCTGACTCTTCGAATCAAACACTTTCTTCTTAGCCAGTTTCCTTTAGAGTCGATCCAGTGGTTCCCCGAGTACATCTTCACGAATATGTCTGACTCCCGAGAGCGAACCGACACCACACAGCAACACGAGCCCTCGGCTTTCCCCTCAGAGCCGCCGGATCCGGTGTTTACCGCGGTAAAACCCGACAACACTCGACGCTCCGGCCGATGGCGGTAATGAAAACACGAGAATCCTTTACTTTCGATAAACTGACTGAAATAGTTCCTCAGCTCTGCGGATCGGAACCGAGCGGGGATGTTGTTTACAACAAAAAACGTCACCTCTTCCGACGCCGCCATACTTGAGACAGCGAAACTTGAATCAACATCCGGCTCTGACACACACAGCCCGGAAGTTGTTTCAAAATAAAAGTAACCATTTAAAATAAAATACAGTGCACTGAAAAAAAGGTGTAGAAACAAGTTTCCAACAGAAATTGCTAGTCAATTTCATAGATAATTTAAAAAAAATAAAAAAAAAATAAAACTGGAATACATTAAATATAACAACATTTTGATACAAAGAATGATGAAATGCCTTTAACTGAAAACTGTGTTTTGACCTTTTGTATTGACACAACTTTTTAACTATATGGTTCTATAAAGCTGTAAAAACTTTAAGTAGATAAATTAGAACACCACACATAGCAAAACACTGCAAAAACACTTCAGAAAAAAGACAAGCAACACGTTATGAAAAAGAATTCTACCTTTTTATTAAAATATATTTCCAAAATTATTATTTCTGTGTCATGAAAAAAAAAAGTGTCATAAAAAAACAGAATTTTATGTGTATAATATCTATGCTTAGATGAACTCAGATTACTGGCACTGTACAGAGAGAAGATGCATAGGAAAGAGAACTATTGCTTTATCATATAGTGATATTTGGTGTTTCTCAAGCATTTCAAAATGATAGGCCTCTTCTTTTATTGATTTGCCTAAAAATGTTTCTGTCTTCATTTACCCATCCTCACACTATAATAACTATAAATGTTCATTTTTGGGTGAACTATTTTATCTACAGCGTTTCATTTGGTCAGTCTGGTCCAGCATCTTTACATGCTACTGCTGAGCGTCCAGAGAGACGGAGAGTCTGAAGGCCAGAGGAACGTGATCGGTCAGTCCGGCCAGCTGAGTGACGTACGTGAACTCCTCCAGATCCTGAAACACAGCACAACTTCAGCTCACACTACTGCATTAAACACCTTCTCAAAAAACGCTTCATCAAGGGTGCATCTTTTATGACAACAACAACAACAACGATGTTTTTTTAATATGCAGTATGCACAATAATATATTTTAGATTTTTTGCCTTAATGTTAAGTTTTAAGAATTTTGTTGTGTTTTTGTTGCTTTTTTTCTTAAATGCCCATATTAATGTGACTCAGAAGCGAGTCAGGAAACGCACAGTTTTGCCGTGGCTGGAGACAGAGCTGTCTCTGTACAGCAGGTAATCGATCCGCCGGCCCGTCCAGGGCTGATCAGGCTCAGGATAGACCAGAGGAACGCCTTCGACGGGCACCGGTGCTGAAATATAGTCCTTACGCAGCTCTTCAGTCTCCAGAGTCCTGGAGACAAGATCAGAGACGCATCAGATCACAAAACACCACTAACTGTTCAAACTAGACAGAAAGTGTCAACTATGATGCCATTATGAACGTGATTTTCCAAAGCATGGCTGTCATAAATACATCCTTCATTAATTAAGTCATCTTATTGATCAACTATTTAAACTTCTTCTTATTCGACTCTAACTCCTCCTAGAGATGTAACTCTACAAACTCAGCCCAGATCTTCAGACTGATCACACAGGGTGTGCTTTATCTTTTCTAACGGATCTGACTTTCGGTTTGCATAAAAATTTTAAAAAGAAAAAAAATCCCATAGACTCCCCTTCACTGAATTTTTATTTATGCTATAATCATGCCATCACCAGTGACATGCTAATCATAGTAGAAACATGCTAGCAACATGCTAATCATGCTAGTTACTTGATAATCATGCTAGAAACATGCTAGTAACTTGTTAATCATAATAGAAACATGCTAGCAACATGCTAATCATGCTAGAAACATGCTAGTAACTTGTTAATCATGCTAGCAATATGCTAGTAACATGGTAATCATGCTAGAAACATGCTAGTAACTTGTTAATCATGCTAGCAATATGCTAGTAACATGGTAATCATGCTAGTAACTTGC
>JAUMHP010000070.1:20820549-20851163 GCA_032361065.1 Enteromius trimaculatus | reverse complement strand
TCCGACCTGACGGCCGTCTCTTTACTCCTCCCCCGACTGCAAGGGGCTGCTCTCGCCAGCCGGCGGCAGGCTAGTGTGGGGCATCTCGAACACACCTAAACACTCGTAAAGGAAAACAATGCACCGAGTAGAGCACCTGCAGCTGACGTCACGCAGTCTAAACTCCTCGTGTGTTCTGGCAGGCGATCAGGAGAGCGGCTGGAGCCTCGAACAATCTTTTAAAACCAGACTATTTAGACACAGTTTAGCTCCAGCTTGCCTCGACACACCTACATGGACGTTTTTAACATGGCTAGTAAGAGCTTGATTAGCTGCTTAAGGTGTGTTTAATTAACTCTGCAGGACACTGGCCCTCCAGGACAGCCCTGATTTAGACCTCGCACTATTCCCTTGGCCCTATTTCACTATTTTTCGCCCCTCACATAGTATTTGTTTAGTAAAACTACTTGATGAAGGCTGCAGATCTCTTCACTTGGCGTTTAAGCTAATGCCACTTCCGTCCATGTTTTGTCTTTAGTAAATTTCTATTTTGGCAAATACAAACAACGTGATTATTTTAAGTCCAACATCCAGCCGCGCAGGAAAACATGCAATCTAGCGCCATATGATCATTAAGGAAAAAATATATAACCTCAAGTTAAGCACTTTTATTATTTCCATGGTTTCCACTGACCACCACTTAAACTCATTTTCTGCATCCAGCTAGGCCCCGCCCCACATAAAACGTCATCACCGTTTGCGAACACCGAACTGTAATTGGTCCTCATCTCCAGCAGATGTCAGTGTTGTCACTGTAAGCACACTGCTGCATATTCTTGTTTTATTATCTGATTATTTACTCCTTGAATAAATAGAAAAGGGATATGTGATCATCTGTAATATGGAATGTTCTTGTTTTGGTCGTGTGTTTGCGTTTTAAGTGTAGGTTTTACTAAACACAAATCAGATATAAACATTCTCTGCCACGCTTAAGTTAAATCAACCATTTTTTTTTTTTACAAAACCTGTTTTTAAGGCATCATACTTCAGTCTAAAAAGACTTTTAATGCAGAAAATAACTTTAATTAAATACATTTTGGTATTATACATGCTTATAAAATTCTAAAACCATACTACTCGAAATAAAATAAATATATACATTTATAAAAAAACCTAAATATTCAGTATGAGTAATATATACTTTTAAAATCATATCGTATCTTCAAAATAGCTAAGTAAATACATACACAAAAGTAAGACAAGATGCTTTTTTAATAAATCAGAATTATTTGATACATTTTATTAAATGTTACTTAATCCATGTCATACTCCAATATCCTGCAAATGTGTTTTCATCGTAAATAATGATTTTTAACTGATCAATAGCTTGTCAAATGAAAAGCAAACTTAGTTGCAGGACTGGTGTTGTTAGATATAGCCTTTTAATGCAAAAATACTTGGACATATTTTCTGTAGCCGTCATATAATTGCAATAATTTCCTTTCATCATATTTATCCCTTCATATGTCACTTTATATCGAATAACACAAAGGAAACAAACATTCAATTCTATGACATTCACTTCTAATAATTATAATGAAGGCACATTAATCCTGCAGTGAAATACATTGACATACTGCGCACACAGGCTCTCAGTGGTGCTCAATGCTTTTATTTTTGAAAATCAAGTTATGCTTATAAAACTAATCTTTTCAATAATCCAAAAGATAAGTGACTCCAGGTTACAGTATGTCGTAATAAGGCACAGTGTTGCACTAGTGTATTCTGTAAGGCACTTTGATTTCCAAAGTCAAACAAATCATAATCGGTCCAACAGTACTATATTCATGCTCATGACGTCCTTACCGTGCTTATAAAAATAATCAGGCATCTATTAACAGCACAGACAAGACACAAATAATCTGTAGCATGTGACCTGTTTAAAAGTGTGGTTCACCCAAAAATCTAAATGTGCTGAGCATTTGCTCACCCTCAAGATTAGGATGAGTTTGTTTCTTCAGCTGATTTGGAGAAATTTGTCATTGCAATGAATGTGAATGGGTGCCGTCACAACAGATGATGAAAACATCCCAAATCCACAAGTAATCTATTCCTCGAGTGAAAAAGTTGTCTCTCACATCAAAATCCAACCACATATTTGATTAGAATTATTTGGTCTTATCTGTGCAGATTTCTCTCCTGATTCATACCTAAACACTGTTACTGGAGGAAGAGTTATTATGGATTATGGACTATTTAAAAACATCTTAATTCTGGATACGTTTCATCTTTTGTCTTTTCCAGATGTTAACTGATGGACTGGAGTGCTGTGGATTACTCTGATGTTTTTAATCAGCTCTTATTCTGGCGGCACCCATTCACATCCATTGTTGAGACACTAATGCAGACAAGTTCTCCAAATCTGATTAAAAAAACGAACTCGTCATAATGAGTAAAATGTAAATTTGATGTTCATGCATCTGCGTGCGATTAATGCATAATATCTGTACGCAAATGCGGACGTGATACTTTGCTTTAATAATAATAAAACCACTATGTTTCTTTATGTGAAAAACAGCAACACAAGGCTTTTTAACTACATGAGGGTGAGTGCATAATGAAAAGAAATATTTGTTGCATGCAAGCAACGTATAGTGTCGATCATGTGACCATATTTTACGAGCTACAGCGTTCTTTTCCGTAATAAATATTAAATACTAGGCCTACAAATAAAATAGCGATAATAATAATAACCGAACAATAAAAAACACACGTGAGTTTCTTTGGCTGATACAGTCATGAATGTAAACGGTGGGCTTCTCATTGCATGCGGTCCGTCTGCAGCTGCTGCGGTTGATACTGAGCGAACGCGGCCGTCGAGGATCCGGGAGACGCCAGGGGCTGCTGGACGTAACCGTAACCGTATCCGCTCGCGGAGGCAGTGGCGGTGGCAGCGGAGACGTAACCTGCAGCGGCCGGAGAGGCGGCGTACGGATACTGATCGCTGTACTGGGCGTACGCAGCCGCGGTGTAGTCCAGGTACGGAGAGGCCGCGGCCGAGGCGGCAGACGCAGGCTGGACATGAGGGATCACCACGCTGGGCTGCACAAACGCCTGAGGATACACATAGTGAGCGGGAATCCTGAGGAACACAGAGATACAGATCAGTGCATTGCAGGTCACTCACATGCATACAGTAGGATCGCCACAACAGGCTACCCGATCTCACGTATACGCATAGAAATTGTACGCTAAATAAAAACGAAAACACATGGTATCGATACGCCAAAATGGGTTGGCGTGCATATAAAACGTAGTTTTTGCGTGCATATGATACACATCTACCCCACCAACCCAATACTACCCATCGCGTAGCAAAAACACGCCAAAGTCCATTTTTGTGTATCTATACCATATGTTTTCGTTTTTATTTGCCGTACAATTTATACAGAAGGTTTAGTGGTTTAAACTGCACTGTTGTTTTGGACGGTTTTGTATTACTGAAAATCAATGCCGAAAAAAATACTAAGGCTTCATTCATTAAATACCAGCAGAATGAATTTGTATAAATATATTTTTTTACGTAAATTGCCGCGTTTCATTTAATGCAATAACAATAATACTTTTTTAGTAGCTACACAATACTGCCAAAAAAATTGGGTTAGATTTGCACAGCTAGAGCACCTTTAAAGCTGCACTGCGTAACGTTTTTTGCGTTCACATTGGACAATGTTTATATAATAAGCGAGAAAACCATGAATCTATTTTCCAAACTGTGTTTTTGGCTTGTCTTGAATCACTAAGGTACACTTATAACAAGTGTTTATATTCGGACTATTTAGACTGGTTCAGGGTAGGTACCGCTGTGGAAGAGCCCAATACCTGCGTGATTCATTATAGACATAAACCGATAGAAGTAGATCCGGCTATAATGTTCTTCCGCGAGACGCACTCAGTTCTGTTTATTAACCGTTAAAGAGACAAAAGTTACAGACTGCAGCTTTAATGTTGAGACATATAATGCTATTCTAGGGAATTGTGTGCTTCTAATTTTATAGAAACAGTCTAGCCAGGACCCTTTTCTATTCTAATATGACAGTGTCTCTGTGTATAACGCAAGATTCAGAAAGAAATGATTGAGTGAGTCGGTGTGGAAGAACTCGACTGGTCTACTGTGACTTTAAATGCAGACCTTGAGCCAAAAACTCATCACCAAACACTAATGATTTGTACATAGGGGTAAAGTCAGTTTAGACACTTCCAAAACTGTTGCACAGAGTATACAATACAATCTTTTAAAAACATTAATTATGTCTCTATCTTTGTTGCTACAGTTTCAGAAGTCCTTTTTCTGTTCTAAAGAAAGGGGCGCCAATACTTTTGTCCACAGTGCATGCACAAGTCATTGGTGAGTTTTTGGCTGCAAGGTCTGCATTTAAAGTCACAGCAGAAGTCTTCAGCTAGGATTTTAAATATTTCAATGTTTCAATTCATTGCATATTGTTTGCAAAAGCAAAAAGTTAAAAAATATTTTTTAACTGTGCAGATTTAGGATAATTTAGCCTTTATATTGAGAGACACAGTATGTCCATTGTTAAGCATTGTTAAGCATTGACAAATTAAATTAACTAGAGTGAGTGAGTAAAGGGAGTTTGAGAGAGTTTGTGTTATCATGAACAAAGTGCCCATAGTAATATATTTCTGAATGATTCACAGATTTTCATTCAGCTTATAACTCACAAATGAAGCTTAATTGGTGAATCACAGCTCACAAAATCAATTTCATCTGTCAATAACAGTGCTGTCATTAATGAGAGTCCGTCTTTAGCCTTTGAACGGATTCTCAGCGATGATTCAGATGAATATTTATTGATATCATGGCAAACCTATTTCATTCGCAAACACAGCATTCAATTATGAGTTCACGTCATATTATTGTCTAACCCCACACTCAAATAAAACAAATGACTATCAAAGCAGATCGACCAATATCACAGCAGAAAACAAAACCCTTCCAAAGAAAAAAAACTGAGCAATTCTGCAAATCATAAACAGGGTCAATGTTACTGACACACACCAAAGAAGAAATCCAGTTACACACTCGCGTGCGTTCACATGTCTCTCACTCACACACACACACACACACACACACACACACACACACGTTTGTGGAAGAGAAATGAGATCTGCGCCACATCTGTATTTTCTGCATCTTTACACTGCAAAGGTGGCAAATACATTTTTAAAGAATTTGAAGAACAGCAAATAAGTAAAATATATTTAACTCGAAAGAAAAACAAAAGAAAAAAATGTTTTATATTTATACAGTAGTGACATTAATTTTCTCCCAAGTTATTACTACTAAACTGTATCTAGACATTATTTAAATTATGAATGATTATCATACTGTACATCATACCGTACATTTATCCTTAATTTAGACAGCACAGAAAATCTTGTTTAAATTAATAAATAATTAAAAAAACAATTTATTTTTTGAGAAACTGGAATGGGTTAAATGTGCTCAGTCCAATAAAATGAAATTAAATATAATAATATTTAGGAACTGGGAGGGTGTATGTGCTAAATCATGCAAATAATGTCACAATTAAAAAAATATTCAAAAAATTCATTTAAAACTGAAAATAAAGTGAAATGAAAAAAAAAAAAAAAAAAAAAAATCTATTGTGGGTTAGTAAATATGCCGAGTCACACAAACAATGTTAAACTGAGTAAAATAAAAATGTAATAAAATATAATGAAATATAAAATAAAAGTGGGTGATCAGTTCTGCAAATAATGTGTCAATGCAAACACTACACTTAAAGAAACAAAATAAATATTGAACTTTGATTTTTGTGCACAGCTGTCATTAAAAAACGATCAGAAGACAATCAATCCGATCAGAAACATTCTCATTCTGCATGGCCTCACACAGATCTTTGACTCCAGGATTGCAGCTACTAAGGCTAAAATTGCTTACAGAACCTTTAAGTTGTCAGTGTAAAGACGCCTGAAGTCTTGGGAAGTTTAAAGAAGTTAAATTCCCGAGCCTTTAGCGGCACCACTCCACTGATCACCGCTCAGACCAGTCTGTTGCCGGGCAGATTGGCTTTGTATTTCTCCCAAACATGCAAAAACAACAGGTGCTGGAGTTAAATGTGTGCTCAGATGAGCCGAGTCTGAGAGTGACAGGACGGCTGCTATTTCTGCTGCACTGCTGTTAATAAAAGAAAGCTGAGACTAGAAGTCAGTCCTGAACACACACCAGTTACTGAGCTCCGCAGGAAACTAGCTCTTTTGACTGCCCTGATCATTGCTTTATTAGAGAACGGGCATGACAGACTGTTTCTATACAAGCTTAATAATAAAAATATCAATAAATTACTTTTATTTCACAATATAGATTTTTCATCTTAGAAAACACTTCTTTTAAATCCTGTTTTTTTCATCTGTGAATTATAAAATTATATCCCAGAATTCAGTTTTCCCCCTCTTATAGTTCTAAAAATTACATCCCAGAATTCTTTTCTTTTTGAAATTCTGAAATTACATTTGATAATTCTGAGTGTTTTCTCATTTTCTCTCCGAATCATAAAACTACATCCCAGAATAGTTTTTTCCCTCTCTCTCAAAATTCTAAAATTACATCCCAGAATTCTTTTTCCCTGCTAAAAATTCAGAATTTACATACCATAATTTTGTTTTTCTTTTTACATTTTATAATTTGAACAGGTTTTTTTTTCCTCCTCGAAATGGCATTTCACAATTCTCTCTCATAATTCTAAATTTACATTCCAGAATTCATTTTTCCCCCCTCAAAATTCTGAATTTCAATTCATAATTCTCATTTTCTCTCAAATTTCTAAAATGACATCCTAGAATTTTTTTCTTCTTCTTTTTTTCTCCATCAAAAGTTTTAAATTGCATTCCAGAATTCTGGCTTTTTCCTCTCAACATTCTAAAATTACATTTTATCATTATTCTGGCCTTTTTCTTTAAAACGACATCTTGTAATTTTGACTTTTTAAAACTTTTTTTCATTTTTCTCAATATTTTTAGGTTCACAATTCTGTGAAGTCTCTGAATTCATATAATCACAGTTCAAATAAATCACAGTAATCTTTTCTATTGCTAACATTTATTGATACCTCCCATAAGTATCTAACAGTTTTTCTATTAATGAATTGATCATCCCAAAAATGATCAGAAAGATTTAACACAACATTTCATTATGAATGTGGAGCAGAATATAACCCTGAGCCCGGAGCGTGTCATTGTTAAAAATACCCCTGTTACTAAGCTGCAGCGGCAACTTTCTTACGACAGACATATTTTCATCCTTCGTGTCCTGAACATTTGGGGGTTGCCAGAGTTCAGGCTAATTTAAGCTATTGTAAATCACAGAAACAGAGGGCTGATCTCTGGTGTCTCTGAACACCTGTTGTCTTGTTCTGCAGCTGCTCTTCTCCGGACTGAATCTAGACAGAAGGACAGGAGTGACCGTGGACCACTCAGCAGGACGACACAGTACAATACTCAATAGAAACACACACTTCTATCTCTGATAACTCTGGGGCTCATGCTGTTGCGTTCTGGAATGTATTAGAATGCAATGCTATTACATTCTGTGCTACATTAACTATAGATATAATTAAAACTAGAAACATAAAAACAGTTTCAGTACTTGGGGAAAAAAAAAAAGTAAATAAATATATATAAACCCTGGAACTAAAAAAAAAAAAAAAAAAAAAGTTATTTTATTTTACTTCATAACTATATTGACATTTAAATTTATATAAAATATTAAAAGCACTTTAGATTATTATTTTATTTCGTTAGATTATACTTTTGCTTTATATTATGTTATTTTATTTTAATTGTCAAGGCACCATTTTGCATTTTAACTTAAACTTTCATGTTATTTACTTAATGTAGCTGAATTTAAAAAACAAACAAACAACAACCCAGACATTTAGAAATTAAAAACAAATTAAATGACAAAAAACACTTGAAATTAACAGAAAACAGAAAATAAAAACTATATAAACTATAATATTATAAACTTTAACTGAATTTAAATAAAATATAAAAAACTAACTCATCATCAACTTGACATATTAAAATATCGAAAACTGAATTAAATATGAATAAAGGCTACATTCAAAAAAAAAGAAAGAAAGAAGAAAGTATAAAAATAAAAATTAAATTAAAATATGAATAATGTTGGTAACTTTAATAAAAATAACCACCAGAGGAATTTTAATTTATAATATATTTAAGAGTATTGCTTATATTTCTTATTTATTTTAAACAAATGAATGAGTGTAAATGTTTGAACTAGAGTTCTGAGACTTTATGTATAATATGCAAACTATTTTACACAAAGAGGTTTTTGAAAAAAAAAAAAAAAGAATCACTGATAAATGAAAGGCAAATGAATTATTAGTAAAATTAATTTAAAAAACAGAGGCACAAGATACACAGCAGCATGCAAGCCGTGAGTAGTTTTGTTTTGAGGGAAACTGTGAGCCCTTCAGCAACAAAAACAGTGAATAGAGAAGTCAAAGGAATAGAAAATAACAAGCTGTGCACAATCATCAAAGATACGACCGTCTCCCAGAATCCCGTCGTCCTACTGTACACTCGTTTCTATTAAAGCACACGGTTTAGCTATAAAACCACTTCAGATACAAACGCACAGCAAAGCTCCTCTCCAAAAACAACAACGTCCATGCAAGCTAATCACCGTCGGCCTCGACTCTATTCTGACTTCATTAACCGAACGAGAGCCTGTCAGATCAGAGAGAGACACAGCACATGACTGACTTTTCAGATAAAACACACACGACACAGGTTATAAGAGCAGACCAACACACCTCATGACCTGGCGGAAAGGAGGAGGATACAGTAACGGGGAATGCTCATCCTCGCTATCTCTGCGACACAAAGAGAACAGTTTAAGACACAGGAATCCATCCAAAATGCACAGAAATCAACACTAACAATGTGAAAAATTAACTTGGGCCGTCCAAGATTAAGATGAGTTTGTTTTTCATCAGATGCGTAATGTAGCAATGCATCGGTGTCTCAGCAATGGATGTGAATGGGTGCCGTCAGAATGAGAGGCATAATAAACATAATAATAGAAATCCACAGCACTCCAGTCCATCAGTTAACATCTGGAGAAGACAAAAGATGAAACTAATCCAGCATTATGAAGATTTAAACTCATTTTGTAAACGCTGCTTGATCAGATTTCTCTCCTGATTCAGACCAGAACCCTTTCCACTGGAGGAGTTATTATGAAATATGCTTTTTATTTCAGCTTCTGTATTCTCCAGATGTTAACGGAGTGCTGTGGATTCTTGTAATGCTTTTATCAGACTCTCATTCTGACGGCACCCATTCACTTCCATTGCTGAGACACTGATGCAATGCTACATTTCTCCAAATCTGATGAAAAAACAAACTCATCCTGATCTTAACTTTAGCACATTTTTTGTGATGAACTAATGAAACTACACAAACAATAAACAGTCATGAATAGTCTTGTTACATTTACCCATAAGGCCTTTGGATGAACGTAGGGTGTATTTGAGGGACACCAAATGAAAACCCTGTGAAAAACACAATATTATTGCATTCATTAATTGCTACATATACATATATATATATATATATATATATATGTATAAGAAAACACATATAAATGACCAAAACAGAGATTATTTCTATAATAAAACCTGCTCCTCACCTGGCTGCATGATCCGTGGTTTGGCCCCGAGGTAGGCCAGGTTCACGTTAGCTTTCCTGCCGTCTATGATGGGGTTTGGGTCCTTACAGGCTCTTTCTGCTGCGGCTCGATCAGCCATCGTCACCTACAGATACACGACAGAACAAACACAGATTCAGAGTTTTCAGCGATGCTTCATGTGAATGTGACGCCAATTATAATACACAATAAAATGAATATTAAAACTTTTTTATATTAGCCAAGGGATTATTTACATTTAATTTAGTCAACCGTGATGCACTAAAATAATTAAAACTGAAATAAAAATGTATTTGTGTGTAAACAAATTACTAAAAATGACTAAAACTTTCACTAATTTTTTATAATATTAAAAATTTTAAAAAAAAAAAATAACTAACTTGTATAAATAGATCGACACACATACATAGAGCATTATATCATTATATTATATTGCTTTATATTTGTTTTTTCCAAATAAAAATGTAAAAGTTTTCTGTTTAAATTAACTGCAATTTTGTTTTTCTGAGTCAAGATTAAATATCACACATTTTCCTCTGATTTATCCACTAAAATGTCAGTCAGTGTAACAATCTTCTAACAATATTGGCAACAAAAATCAATTTCTTAGCCTTTATGAAGAGTTAATTTGCAAAAAACATCGTTTTTTATTGTTACACGGTAACATTTTGTAAGTTAGCTATATTTTGTAGTTATTTTTACTAATAGATAAATAGATAGCTTACAAATCCATAGCCTCTGGATTTCCCCGTTTGTCTGTCAGTAATGACAACAGCTTCCTCGATGTCTCCAAACACTTCGAAGTATTTCCTGAGGCTGGAGTCTGTGGTGTGATACGGAAGACCTCCGACGAAGATCTTGGTGTATGTGGTGTCCTTCTGAGAGCTGTGCATCCTCACGACGGCTTGAACAGGCTCAAACTTTCACTACGACCGCTTGAATCAATAACAGCTCCTGTATTCCTGGAAGGCCGCAGTCACAGAGCTCGGAAGATTTGAAATGAGGTAGAATTAATCGCAGCAAACGAGCGCGTCTGTCAGGCGACAAAACTCGGACATGCCATATGGTTTTGGTGGCTCTCACTCACACGCGGATATAGACCACGCCCACAGACCGCCCATTGTTCAGTCTAACCACGCCCACAACAGAAACCTGTCGCTTTCCCTCTATGGTTATTTATTGCTTACTTACTCTCATGTGACAAATGATTCATTTTGTCGATTAAATGGCTGAATACTTTTGCAGTTTTTTGTTTTGCGGTGTGATAATATTTAACTGAAGCTAGGACTGAATTCTTTGTCCTGCTGATTAAAAAGAAAGTTTGATAAAAAAAAAAGTTTCATGTTGTCCCAAACATTTAGGCCAAAACTTTTTTTTCTGTGTAACACAAAACCAGTGTTTAGTGCTTAAAAATTGTCATAATCTTTACCATGTTTTGCTTGTTAAATCTTGGCCATGGGTTTAATTCCCTGAATACAGTGCCGGTTCCTTTAGATAAGTGGAATTCATTTATTTTATGATTTCAGATGTATTCCGTGGACGTTCTTCCACGTTTATATTGCTGATGTTCACTGCCTCAATCCAACACAATGACCTAGTGACCCATTAACTTAATATGATCATGTAGGTCAAAGGTCAAACTGAGAGTTTGGCAACTTACTGTTTGGGTAGAGATGAAATCAGCCAGTCAGACGTAAGAGAATACAACATGCTTTTGTCCAAACACACACAATTTTGCTTTAAATATGTTTCAGATTCTCTGGATTTGTAAAATCTGTAATACTAATGGTTTGAATGCAGTTGTGTTCCTTTTTCTGTTTTTAGCGGTCAAATGATTTTTATATGTCTGTGTGTACTGTGTATATTTATTATGTATATATAAATACACACATACAGTATATATTTAAAAAATACATACATGTATTTACCTGCATATATTATATATATATATATATATATAAACACGTATTTATATTAAAAATACTTATATATATATATACACACACATGCATGCGTGTGAATTTAAATACAGCATACATAACAAAATAAACAGTTCACATAATATATAATGGTGACCAAATGATTAGAACACTAATATTTTCAACAGCTAAAAATAATTAAACTGACATTTCCTACTACACACAACAGCAAAAGAAATAACCGACATTTAAAGCTGGTGAAAATCATTTTGGCCAGCACAACAACATTTTGGATGTGATTAAAACAAAGGCAGAGAAACAGTGCTATTGTTATATTACCTATAGTATGAATAGTTTGCTCAAAATGTTAGGAGCAAGCCTTTCAAATGAAAAACAATCAATAATGTCAATGGAAAGGAAGAACACACACAACAAGTGTTTGTAAACGTTTTGTATTCTACGACATCTTTGTAGCAATATCTGCAGAGATACAATATAAATACAATTCTGTACACTTTATAATATTGTAAATACTATGTTCATACATTTTATGTACAGCTCCTTGTCAAGGAGAGCAGCTTTGTTTTCTTTTAAGTAAGGTCTTGGGTTTTCATTATACCGTCTCCATTGACAGCAATAGTATTCACTTCTTATGAGATCCACAGTTCTTCAGGTAAAACAAGAGCAATAATAACAGCAATGGTCATGGCACTAAAAATTACTAGCATTATTCAGGCTATGTCCCAATTTCCCCCGATATTGCCCATCTCCCATTTATACCTATAAAACATTAATATTGGCTTTAGTATCACAAACTAAAAAAATCTTACTCAACAGTCAAACACACAAGGATTTAAATGCTCGAAAGCTTCATTATTAGGCGGGTGAACCTAGAAGTCGACTATCTAAAAAGACCCCGTTCATGAACAGGGCTTGTGTCAGTATTTTAGGGCATTTCTTGTCTATAACCGGTACGTTTTGCAATAACGTTCCCTACCGGCAAAGGGTCTGATTAAGAAAACAAGGTGCTCTCCACATTAGGTGACCTCACTTCCGTCAACCTCCTGAGAAGCGTCAAATCAGTATCTGAGAATGCGTAAAAGTCTGTGCATTACGTAACTTAATGTGCATCCAGGATAAGTTACTCCAGTGCAAGCGTACAGCTCTGTTAATAGAAATATTGGCAGTCCTTCAACAGTTACAGTACTCAACAAACCAGTAACGCAACGGAGTACGAGCAACTGGATTGCCGTCCAATCAAAATACCATTAAATGGTTTTAAAGTTCTGATGGGCATGTGGCCTTCCAACCAGAAATACGGCACTTAGCATAAATCAGTCGAACAAATATTAAAGTACACAAGCAAAAAAAAAACATTGCCAAAGTAATCTACTTAAGAAGTTTGCACAGCAGATTTGAAAGGCTATGTCTTTGGTAATACCTGATATAATCACGCAAACAAAAAAAAGTCATAAACAGTAGTACATTCTTACCTAGAACAAGCATCCAAATCTCAAACTCACTCAAAGTAGTTAGGCAATGTTCGATTAATACATGTAGTCATATAAGAAGTGGTAACCAAAAAGGATGTTAGTATTACAGCTATACATGATATATAAAACAAGTTTGTGCAACTGTGCAACTCTCAACATTCAAAGATGATACTGAAATAGGGCTAAAATTTCAACGCAAGACACACAGGTAGGGTTTATTGCCATAGAATCAGGGGAACCAACAAATCAGAATCAGAAGGATGGATTCTGTTAGCACTTGGTTTGTCCAGGCGGTGGCTGGTGCTGGTGATGAAGAGATCATCTACCGACTATTGTTCACTGCCCTGCTCCTACTGTAGCACAGTTTGAGGTTCGGTGTCTATGGACGGAGGGCCTCGAGTCAAACAGGATGGCTTCACGAAGACGCCATGACCTGTAGCACATCTGAAGTACACCCTTCCTTGGACCGTACCGTTGTGCTTGCCTTCGGGAGGACAAGAAAGGTCTGAGGTTACAAGGAGTTGAGTTGGGATTCACCATCAAAGAGCAAGAAAGGGAAGAGTTCACTTACCTACAGCAAGGTCCAGCTCTACTCCAACCCAGATGCCTTTGGCAAATTCTACCCCTCCAACATAATGCACCGTCCCACTCCAATTGCCCACCCAAACTTGCTCACCGGGGGCCATCCAGTCTGGCAACTGAGCAACTGGTCCGTTCTCGTCCTCACTAGAGTTCGCCAAAGGTTCGGAATCCTCAAAGCACTCAAGTCCTTGAGCTGCTTCCAGCTGTGGCTTGGCGTGAAGTACTGTGATGCTGGGAGACTCTTTACCATTGTGGAGATGGCACTGGGGTGGGAGATCCACGCCTTGAGATTTGGCTTGGAGAATCGAGTCTGCCTTCCTTTCGATGCTACTTAGGTCTCTTTTGCCATGACCTACACCCTTAGAGTCTGGGGGAACGGATTTCACCTTCGATTCGATGTTACCAAGGTCATCTCTTACACCATGACCTACACCCTTGAAGTCTGGGAGAACAGATTCTGTCTTTGATCCAATGTTACCAAGATCTTCTCTTATGCTATTACCTACACCCTTAGAGTTTTGGGGAACTGATTCCTCTGAAACGATATAACTAAGGTCTTCCCCACCCTTAAAGTTTGGAGGAATTGATTCCACCTTCCATCTGATGTTACCATGGTCTTCTCCTATGCCGTCATCTGCACCTTTGAAATCTGTGGGAATCGATTCCGCCTTCAATCCAATGTGACCAAGATCTTCTGCCCCTACACCTTCATCTGCGCCTTTGAAGTCTGTGAATTCTTGACTGATGCTCAGGATACACTTGCGGGGAAGCCGAGGGGAACAGTCCCGGTTGGTGCAGTGATGGTTACAGGGCTGAGTGGGAACGGTCTGGGTTGGACAGGATCCCGAGGCACTTCTGGAAGGATGCAACCCTCTTCCGTGCGGTGCTTCCTGAGGGTCTGGAGGCTCTCTAATGCTGAGCTGGTCACAACTATCACTGCCACTGAAGAGCACGTCAGACAGCGTGGCGTTCGAGGCACTATGGGAGAAGTAGCCGCTTGTGCACGTGCTGGCCGTGGGACTATGGGATACGTCTTTTTCTGCAGCCCGTGTCCCTGTTAACACCTGCACACACATAGTCCCCTCTTGAGTCTCAAGACTTGCGTTGTACACCTCAAAGTTGGCAAAATCCTCGGGAATGTAAGGCTTGAAGTTTTGGCGCTCCAGAGACCCGAGGCCTGGATCATTGGAACGGGTGAAGGCTGAATCCATGTCAGGATCCTCCTCCTCTGAATCCTGACAAATTATCAATGGCCAGAGAAGAAACAAACGACAAAGCAGTGATCAGGAGGGACTCTATTGCCCCCTTATGAAGAAATCCTGAGGCACATCTGCTACTTTATTCAGTCTTTTTAGTCACAACAGTTGATTTAAACAGTTTGAAGTTGTCTTCACTGGAAGCATCAAAGCAACATGTCTTCTAATTTGAAAATTTGAAATATTAAAAAAAAGAATTATTTATAAAAAATAAAAATGAATTTAAAGTTAAATTAAAAAAATAAAATGTACCTTTAACTAAAGTTAAATAATATAATGAGTGAATTCATGGTGATAATAATGATTAGTGAATTTATAATAATAATAATAAATGCGATATACGTGTACGATATATTTGCAACATAATTTTATTTCACAAATATAGGGGAGATAAATATTGGCAGTGGATCAAAAATAGAAATCGGTGCTTTTTCATTGTATCCAGTGCAGACAACTCTATTGAATCTAAATGTATTGTTCTAGTTTTGTCACCGTATGCTCTTCACATCTGATGTGTAAACAGTTTTATTTGCTTTGTAACTAGCAGTGTGATATGTGACGTTCTGCAGTCAGTGAGTTAAACACAAGCTGAGGGATTCATGCAGTTACTTATTATTCTCATGAAGGTGAAGGGATGCAATGAGATGCAAATGGTGCTAAGATAATGAAGATGATGATGCAGCATCATAAGCTTCACTCAAACAGTTTTAAAAGAGATGCCGTGCGGAAATTCATTGTTTGTGTGTGAATGTAATGAGTTTGATTCTGAGAAGGAATGTTTTGAGCTCTTTTCAACCCAATACCAATACATCTCATGTGTGGGATGCTGTCAGATACTTATGTAAAGTATTAGATTTTTTTTTTTTTTAAGTATAATTAATTATGTAAAATGTTTTTTTTAATAATAAATATTAAATAATATATTATTATATTATAAATAATTTATTTATATAGTTTTATAATATTATTACATATTTGTTTTGTGTGTATCTATCTATCTATAATATATATAAAATTTACATTTTTGAAAGTAATATATAAACCTATATAAAATCTATTATATAAATGATAATAATCATATAAAAGTTATAGTTATAATCCAAATAGTTTAACAACTTCTCTGTAAATAATGATTATTATATGAAAACCCACATATATCGAAGGTGAAAAGAAAACATTTGATACTTTTCACTACTGTTTTAAACTTAAAATTTGACTTAAAATTAAATTGAAATTGAAAAATATCTAAAAAAAAAAACCCAACAATGGTTAGGTTAAAAATGATTTTCTGTGTTAACTGGCATCAGACTGGTTATGCGTGTGTTGACTTACAGCAGCGTGCGGCCGTGTGTGAGTGAGATCAGTGCTCAGTCTGGGCTGTCTGTGATTGGCCGAGCTGCTGATGATGTCACAGCGACCCTCGCTCTGAGCCCTGGGTCTGGACCAGGGGCCGCCAGGGTCCGCAAACCCGCGCATGCTCTGCAATCAGGGCACAACAGCACACTTCACACGGGCCATGCAGCACAGACGAGTGAACATGCACACAGCCACAGATTCTGCGCTTTTAAAGGAACAGTTCACACAAAAAACCTTTCATGCTGTTCTGATGTTCCTAATGTATTATTTCCTTCCACTGAATACAACAACAGATTTAGTCAAAGATTCTTTTACATACAATGTTACAAAGTATTATAAATATTAAATATTATTTTAAATTAGCTTTTTTAATATAAAATTTTTTTAGCTTTTAGTTTAATTTTAATAAAGCTTTTTGTAATTTTCACTTATTTCACTAAATGAATATTGAATATTTGAATGAAATGAATAATTTATTTAACAAAAAAACAAAACAAAATTATTTTTAATTAAAGATTTTAACCCTGACCTGACAGAAATGACATTAACATGTCAAAACAATTCTAGGTGATTAAAATGTTTATTTTTATTTAGTATAATTTTTGTCAGGGTTATCATTATTAAACTGTTAATAAATTAAAAAAAAAACAACAACTCAAAAACAAATAGAAATGACAAATATACAAATGTACAAAAATGTTGTAAAAAGTATATTATTATACAAAAATATAAAAGAAAAAAAATCTTGAACTATTACTTATTACTATTATTAATTGTTAATCAAATAAAAATATATAAGGTGCAAGGAAAACATTTGACTATTTTTTACTTTTTCTTTTTAACATTTTAGACTCAAACTTGTAAATAACATTTTAAAGTGAATTTACATTATTGGGTGAACTACTCCTTTAAAATCATATTTCTTGTTAACAGGTTCAAAATCATTTACAGGTCAGTCTAACAAAATCTGTAATAAATAAATAAATCTGTGGCTGTATAAATCAACAGGCTTGGGGCACTGAAGCATGCTGGGAAAAGGGTCCAAAATTAACTAATATAAAGGGGAATCCACAAGCAAAAACAACAAAACAAACCAAGAAAATTCACAGGTAATAAATATTCCTTAACAACCATTTTGCATTTTTAAAAAATTTTTGAAATATTCCTCATAATTACATTTCATGTTTCTTTTTTTTTGCAGATTGATTTGGATGCCTAGTGAGATTCAGATGATGCTTCTTACAAAGCTTGATGCTGATGAAATTACCAGCCAGTTATTTTTACTTGCATTCGGACCTTAATTTTGTGTTCATTTTGGACCCTGACTAAAGGACAGCTTCTCTGTAGACTGAGAGACATTTAAAAACACTCGAAGACAGGCATCAGAGCCTGGATCAATGTGAGATCATAAAATACGTGAGAATGTGGAGGTGGAAACACAACATGAATGGTGTGTGAGAATGAAACATATAATGTGAATGAAGCACTGAGTGTGTGTGTGTGTGTGTGTGTGTATCACCTCCTGTCCCAGCAGAGGCCGTGACTCCAGAGAACGCTTGACTTTGTTCTCCTCCTTCACTGGCAAGAGAGATTTGAGGAACTTGGGTGGCTGAGGAGACAGAACCTTAAAGGGACTGGAGTTGAAGAACGTTGGACTCTCTGGAACCGATCCTGAGGAGAACGTTTGCATGAAATGATGACACAAAACTTGACTGCCAAAATTGAATAATGTATTGTACATGTAGCTTTCTAGCACTCTTTAAAAAAATCATATTTTAATATTATTAAATTGTACCATTATTTTTTTATTATTATTATTATTAAATGGTATTTAAAAACAATCATAATTTCTATTTAATTATAAATATTTCATCATTATTTTTATTTTATTTTATTGAAGTACTATTTACTACTACTACTAATATGATAATAATATATATTTTTTAAATCCCGAGGATGCATGAAATATGCGTAAGGCTGCTCAATATACTGTAAACTAAAAAAAATCTACAATATTGTAAATGTAGCTTTTTAATACTTTTAATGATACATACAAATATTATTATAAAAATAAGCATAAAAGCATAATTTTTATTTAGTATTTTTTATTTTAAATATGAAAAATACCATTTACCACTAATATTTTTTTTATAATAATAATAATAATAATAATAATAATAATAATAAACTTCTTAGCTGTTTAAATTGTTTAGTAATAATCTTTAATAATTTAATAATGTAAGACAGCTTGTTTAAAAAAAGTCTTTCAAATGTTGGGTGAAAGCCGGGTTCACAATTTACCATGATTCTCTTTGTTTTTGACAGGCGTGTCTTTAGACAGAGGACTGTTGAGTGACGTTTCCTGTAAGTTGGATTCGGTGACATCTGTGTGAGCATCGCAGTGAGTCTGTGGAAATAAAGTCAACGCTCAGACAGAGACATTCACAACAAACACTCTGTGTATAATAAGTGATCACTAACCTTCACGTCCTCATCTTCGCATCCGGTCCCGTCCGATTTACAACAAGAGCTCTAAACAAATACATACGATAGTCCTGTCACACAATGCCAGGTCCTTTGTTTCTGTACACTAGTAAACAGCAGATCTGGACTTACGTGCTGGACGTTGGGCGTGCTGAGACTGCGCCGGATGTGTCTGCCTTTAGCAGAGAGAGCTTCCTTCACTGTTACGGCCTGAATGAACACACAAACACACACTAAACGTGTGATTTGGTTTAACCGATATTGTTCTCAATATTATGGTAATTTTCAGAAATGGATATTGGATTTGCAATATTGGATCGTAATTGGATTGTAATAACTTAATATTGGTTCTGTATATTGGTTATCGGTCGCAAACATAATAATCGGTACTGGTTATAAAAAAAATTTGGTTCTGCATATCGGTTTTCTGGCATATAAACATGCCAATAACTGCATAGTTATTAAACAAATCAATATTGTTCAATCTCTACTAAACAATCCAGCAGAAACAGCAGATAGAAATAAAGCAATAAAAACATTTTGGTCCTGAATATCGGTTTTCGTGCACAAAAAACATGCAAATAATCGGTTTTGATAAAAAAAAAAAAAGCTCTATCTGTCAAACTCTACTAAACACTGCTGAAAAAGAAGATAGTGAGAGACATGTGTGCCGAACCTGCCGCAGTCTCTCCAGACACAGGATATTGTCCACCTCCAGCACTCCTCTGGTGTATTTCTCTATGTATGTCTCTCCATCAAGCGTCTCCTCGCTCTCTCCTCGGGCCGCCATCAAGGCCAGAGTCTCACGCTCCTCCGGCTCCTCAGACGCCTGCTCATGGAGACAGCAGGTGTGTGATCGGTGCATTCACAAAGACAATCACGAACAGGAAACAGTGTGAAGTTTGTACCTTCGGTATGTTGGACACAATCTCATACGTCACTCCACAGGAGTAGAGAACGTTCTTCAACGACATCCGTCTCTTTAGGCTCTGAGTGAAACTCTGTGAGACATTAGTCACGTTTACATTAAACAAGATAATACACTAAAGATTGAAAAGATTTGTAACAGTACAATTTTTTGTTGTTTGCTCACCAAGCCTGCATTTATTTGATTCAAAATAGAGCAAAAGCAGCAATACTGTGAAATATTTTTACTATTTAAAATAACTCTTTCCTATTTGAATGTATATTAAAATGTGATGCGCAGCTGAATTTTCAGCATCATTAATCCATTCTTCAGTGTCACATGATCCTTCAGAAATCATTCTAAAATGCTGGTTTGCTGCTCAAGTAACATTTTTTTTTTATTATTAGCAAACATGAAACGTTGAGTATTTTCATAGTTTTATTTATCAAGGATGCTTTAATTTGATCAAAGTGTTGATAAAGATTTGTATTTAAGGTAAATGCATGCAGGATCATCTCACTGGAGTAATGCTGAAAATTCAGCTTTAAAATTACAGGAATACTTTTTATTTATTTAAAATAATAAACATATTTCACAATATTACTGATTTTTCTGTCCTTTGGATCAAATAAATGCAGAAAAGACTTCTTTAAAATATAAAAAAATCTTATTCTGATAAATTTGAGAATTCTAAAGGCTACTAAAAGGAGGGAAATCAAGAGTTTTAGATGCAGAGTAGATGTGATCATTATTGTTTAATAAAGCTCTTAAGAGTGTAGAGAAGCCTCCCTGTGTTTCAGACCTGTTTGTTGTAGATGTTGACGGCGATCCTCTTGCGCAGCACCAGCTCCACAGACGCCGGGTGACTGAGCTGAACCGTGGCCTTCACGATCAGGTAGATTCTCTCGCTGGGGCCTGTGATCCGGTTCAGATGGATGGAGTCATGGATGGAAGAGTCCCAGGAACACACAGCTGACACCTGAGAGCGAGGGAAATCCAGACAGTGTTCATTCTGACCGCAAATTCTTATTTAGTCTGAGTCATAGTCTTCTGAATAAAATGCCATTGAATTGTGATTGATGAATTGATTTTTTTTTCACTAACCATGAGAAAATAAATATATACATGTAAATGTTTTAAAAGTACTGTATATGCTGTAGTGTATGTGTATTTACATATACACCATAAATATACACAGTACACACCCATATTTGATGTTATTTTGGTTGTGATTAATGGTTTGGCAGCACAGGTTATTTTAAAGGGCTTGTGTATAAGCTCGAGTCACCTCGTCATGGCTGTGTCTGATGATGGGCAGGTAGAAGAACGGGCTGCCGTGCTCTTTGGGAAGGATTGAGTTGACTCCAGCAGTGTGAGGACCGGTCAGCTGATCGTTCACCGTCAGGTTATCAGCTGCAGAACACACATTACAGATAAAATACAACAAGTCTACTTCACTAAACTGAGCCCTAATCACAAATCCTCAGTTTGTGTTAGTCAAAACGGTAAGATTGGGATGCTTTTGATCCAAAAACACTAGATTATTCTGACCCCAGCAAAACTTTAAAGATGGTCCAGAAGATACTACCTCTTAACATGTAATATTTCTCCAATTCCCCAAACAGCTGACACTATCAAACTCATTTTTGACAGATTTAATTTAAAGCTGATTTTAAAAGAGTATCCAGTTCAATTTTGCTTTAAAAAACCAGCACAAACGTAAGATGGGTCACCTGATCCTGGATAGCAAAACATGGGACTTCTAAATCCAGATCATTCTAATCTTAACTTTTTAAAAGATCAATATATCTCACCGTTCAGATCCAGGAACAGCACAGGAATATGAGCCTCCATGCCAGCAGGGGGAAGCCTTGAGCAACAACAACACAACATACTCAAATACGAGCAATAACTGAGCAAATATTTACATTACATTACTTTGTTTATTTTGTGTAAAATATATATATTATACTATTACAGTAATGGGAATCTAATGATGTCTGAATTAGAGCCCTGCATTTAGGCCCGGGCCCCAACGGGCCCCGACTTTTTCGCTCGGTTTCAGTTCTGTGTTGTGAAACGCTCCTCTGTTCAAGACGAGAAGGCATAACGCGCTTGTTTTATGAAATCACGTTTCCTGTCAGTGCACACAAATAAAAGTAGACCCTTTACAGTTCTGAATGACGTATTACTCCTAACTTTACCAGAGAAAATTAAGTCGAAGGCTATAAAATCCAAGGACTGGCCCGTGCCTTTATGTCCTGCAGAACGCGCTTGATAGCGTCACTCTCTGCACAAACCATCATGACCAACATTAAACATTGTTACATGTTTAAACTGTTTTTAGCATGCCTATAGATTTTTTATGTGCAAGTTGTGATGATTTGAGAAGGCTTAATTGATCAGTCATCCTTTATGATCAGCTCACTGTCTGCCGCTGGGTACTTTAAAAAACACAAACTTATATTTAACAAACAAAAAATGTCTAAATTAGCTCAATAAAAAAATGGAACAAAATATAATCATTCTGCCATTACACTCAAAACTACACTCAAAACTGAACTATTGTAATATCTGAAACAGCAGTAGAAGATGTTTTGGTAGAAGGGGAAAAGACGGGCTCGGGTCGGGCTCGGGCTGGTGATTTTGATAAGCTGTCGGACACGGGCTGGGCTCGGGCCTGAGCGTCAAAATTTGAGGCACTTGCAGGGCTCTAGTCTGAATATCTTAATTTAGTTAAGATATTAACTTAATTTTTATTAATATTGCATTTCGTTTCATTTCATACAATTTACATTTTTTAATATAGCAGTGTTGTTCTCGTATATTTTTTTACTTTTACCATTTGATTTTTGTTAAATTATTTTTATTTAATATTTTTATTTTTACAAAAATAAATGACTATTACTTTAAAGTGAATCTAATGCAAATAATAAGAATGTCTTTAAAATGTCTTAATGATTAAGTCAAATATAAGTAGCAGAAATATTTTTAGTAATTAATATTATATTTTCTTTAATTTAATGATTTCCTTTTTAAAATATAAATAGGTGTATTTTTACTTTTGTTTTATTTTTAATGTTTTCTTTTGTACAAAAATAAATGACTATTAAAAATAAAGGTACATTAAAACAACAATGTGTTAATAGTTAATAAAGTATTAATAATTAACATCTTACTTACCTAAATCTAGCGTTGTGTTGAAGAATTTTTTAATATTTTTATTGAATGTAAAGGTGATTTTCTCAAAATTTAGATTTTTCTGTACCCAGATTTTCAAATAGTTGTATCTCAGACAAATATTGTCCTTTCATAACAAACCAGACATCAGTGAACAGATCATTTTTTTATCTTTCAGATTATAAACTGACCCATCTGACTGGTTTTGTGCTCCAGCGTTACATATATACACACACACATATATATCAGCTTGTCTTCTAAGCCTGTTGTAAAGCCTGTATCTCACCAGTGTGCCGGGGCCCCTGGGATCCCGCTGCCCGGGGCCGGAACCAGCACGGCGTTCCTCTCCTCGGTCAGACCGACCCACTGCTCCACGAGCCGAGCCTCTCGCTCCACGTCTTCCTCTGACTTCTCTGGAAATCACAGGTCGTTAGCTCACAGCAGCGGCTGCATCAGATCAACACCAAACACGCTTCACACACCAACCTGACTTATTGATGATCTTCTTGATCTGCTCCTCCAGATACTCCCTGCGCTTGATGAGGGCCTCAGACCAGCGCTCCCGGACACAGTTCAGATCCTCCTCCTGCACACACACACACCGTCAGAGGGCCATTAGGGATCACTTGAGCCAGAAAACACGAAGCGAGTGGAAAAGAGTCCCATCTGAAGTTGATCCCACTGATTGATCCACATAGAGCGAGTCCATCTCACACCGTGTCTACAGTAAACACCAGCAGCATGATGCACTTACAAGCAGAGCACTGCCATGTTGCTCTTTGGTTGATTCTAATAGCCTCTAAATGTTTATTGTCCTCGTCTACTTTGGTTAAATGTGTCAGCTTAATGACTAAATGTAAAGGTTAATGTCAACACTATTGTTTGATATATATATATATATTATGCATAATTATATAAAACCACATGTATATACATGTACATTTATATACATTTTACAGCACGTATGTATATAGCATGTATTTTTTTTCTTTATTTCTTGGTTTTATCTTTTGTAATTCAAATCTTAAACTTATCTTAAATTTAAGTTTTGTCTCCTTATATTATTATCTTATATGAGTATTTCAGTAACATCTGAGCAATTAAATATTCCTGCTTTCTGGCCTGATTTAAATCATCTTTTGTATGCATTAGATGCACTATGCCAATAACAAAAAAAGAGATTTCAGTGTAATCCAGTGTAGACAAGGTGTCAGGTAAGATCTGGAGCCAAGCATCAAGATCACACAACATCAGAAGAAGCACTCAGATGAAGGAATGAATAAAGGCAGATTAAATCCAGCGTGGCGTTTTCAGACAGATGAAGCGCTTGTACTGTAGCTCCATCTAAACATGCAGAATCATGCAGCCATGCACTGATCATGTGACTGGTGTGTTAGAGCAGGAGTCTCTCAGCGAGATTATAACATCAGCCTCATTAATGGACGATTATGCTCTTAATTTCATCACGCTCCTGTCTGAAGCACATGATCAGCAGAAGTCAGAGTACCTGATAACTATCCATATCGGCGTCTTCCTCCCTCTGCTGGAGAGAATAGAGCCGGTCACACACTCAGATCCGCTGACGGACTCACTCTCACACTCACAACACTGCTGCACTTCACACATAACGATAATGAAGTCGGACACCGCCGATAACAGATAACCGATAACCGATAAATCAACCGATAGCTTTTCAAATGGATGCTGAATGAAAACTAAAGCACTACTAAACTTCAAAAACAAAAATATTTTATACAAAAATAAAAAAAGTAAAGAATCATAAAAATACATAATCTACTTTAAATTAAATTAATACCTAAATTAATATGTATATATTAATTATACCTTGATCATATATGTTCATTTAATTTTAATTTTTCTTTAACTTCTTTTCTCCTTTTCTTTTCCTTCCCTCTTTTTTGCATTTCTATTTTTATTTTAACTACGCTGTGCTTTTGTAAAAAATAATAATAAAAAGAAAACTTCCAAAGTCTATTATTTTAACAACTCTGTTGTACTTCTGTAAAAAAAAAAAAATAATAATAATAAAATGAAAACTTATTAAGTTTAACATTTTTACTTTTTTTGCACTTTTGTAAAAATAAAAATAAAACAAATACTTCTTAAGTGTAACATTTTTGTTGTACTTCTGTAAACATTATAGTAAAATAAAAATGTCTAAAGGCAAACATCTGTTAGTGAAGGATGTTGCAGATCATAGTTCTTGTTAAAATTTTGAATTAGATTTTATTTTAATATTTTATAGTTTATGATTTTAGTTCTGTGTTTTTATCATTAGTGTCATTTATTATTTAATCAATGGTTTTTATGATTTAGAGTATTTTGTTCTAATTATTTTAGTATAGAGCTAATAAGTTAAAGGGTTTTAATATTTTATTTTACTTTAGTCTGTGTTATTTTGGTATCAAGGAAATACTATGTTTTTTATGGTCTAGATACTCTCTTATGTGTTTGTGTGTGTGTGTGTGTCGGTCTCACTGACCTGATAGCTGTCCAGAGGTCTCTGCAGTTTGATGGAGCGAGCAGAAACACAGCCGATGGAGACGGAGAGGACGGCCTCCACCAGCAGAGGGAGTGTCCCTGAGTGCTGGACCGGCCGGACACACACCTGCAGCCTCCGCGAGTGACCCTGCACACACACACACACACGTTTGTTGATGCTCCTGACTATCAGCGTCTCTCATCATAATGAATGCAGACTGCAGAAGCACCTGGCGCAGCTGGAACACTCCTCCAGTGCTGACGTCTCTGCTGGAATGAAGCTCTACAGAAGAATACTCGCCCTGCTCGTTCAGCTCCTGTATAGACACCCAGAGCTCGATCTGACGTGACACTTCACTCCACCTGTCACACACACACACACAGATGAGCACACAAAACTAACAATACACCAGCATGGTGCATGTTAGAAGTGACTCAAACTCTCAGCGCTTGCAGAGACGGAGTTCGAAAACACTGCTATCATGATCAGAAATATCACAAAGCACATTGAATTTCATATTTATATAATAAAACACAGTCTTGATGGTTTGATTATCGCACAAAAAACCATATTGCATTCCCAGGCATTGTCAGAATGAGTAACACTGTTCATGAACTCACTAACATTTGGTGTTTGCCGAGAGCTATTTAGTTTTATTCATACACACGTATGCCAGACTCTGGGTGTACGAGCGAGGAAACGCACCTGTCTCTAAGCGTCCGTCTCTTGGCCTGCAGTGTGTCCAGCTCCCGCACAGAGCGGCCGTTCCCAGCGTACCGGTGACCCCAGACCTCGATGGCCAGAGCACCATCTGAGATGAACTCCAGAAACTCCTCCGTCACGTGCACCACGAAATCCTGCAACCAGATGGTTTTATTTAGCATTTAACACCTTATTATTCACAGCTGTATGCAAAATGTGACCCTGGAGCACAAACGCAGTCTTAAGTAAAACAGATTTTAATGACAAAAATCATTAGGATATTAAATAAAGATCATGTTCCATGAAGATACATTTCCTACAGTTGATATATCACAATTTGAGATTTTTTTTGATAATTATTGATCTAGAGAGTCCACAGATTATTACTGCAGTGGTTTGATCGAGACTGAGCAAAAAACAGGGACTAGTTCGCAAAAGTAGATAATGAACGATTTGACTGACAGCACTGGTTCTTGAGGCAAAGTTGCTCAGTACAAGCAGATTTATCAAATTATATGCATATTGCGTGGATGCGTGAAAAAAACAATGGGATTGCTGAGCCAAAAAACTTAGCGCTACCTAGTGGCCGATTTCTTTCAAAACTCTTACAGAAATTTAGGGCCATGAGTAAAACATGCCCACTGAGTTTTGTTCCGATCGACCTTCGTTAACCTTGTCTAATAAGTGATAATATCTAATTGGCCAATGGCGGCAATGTTTTTTGAGATATGCCAATGTCCTCATAGTTATTTATTGGACAAAGACACTGCGTACCAAATTTCAAGTCAGTCGGACTAACGGTTTCCCAGAAACAGTTTTTTCAATCTTATATAAATAAAACAGTTAATTTAAATAAACGTTAACTGACATAAAACAGAAAATATTAAATGAAAACTACAAAAAGCAAACAACACATGTGTGAATGTGTTTACCCTGCAGTGGTCAAAGCGCACAGTGAAGTGGGAGTCAGCCGCCTGAGAGGGGGGCGTGTCCGGGCTGACGATGGGCGGAGCCACAGCGGGCTCTGATTGCTCCCAGAAGGAGTACTGACAGAAGACGAAGTTAGAGAGGTTCAGAGGAAGACCGGACGCCTCTCTGATCCGCACCTGACACAAGATTATTACATAACATTAATTATGAATTAATATATAAATTAAGTAATACATCTATAAATAAATCTCAAATTATTATCAATTGCACATTAAATAGACATTAAAATAAGAAATATTGCTATAGTAATATTTAGCTGTAAAGATTAAGTATTTAAGAAAAATAACAATTATTATTAACATTAAACCATTGAGCTTTTTTTGATGGAAAAAATGCAAAGAGGCATCCTGTTTTATCGACAACAGCATCTCAAAAGATTAAGACATTAAGACTTCTCAAACATGAGATTGATAAATGATCGTGTGTTGTACCCTGCAGGTGAGTTTTCTGGCCATGTGGACAATCTCTCCGTTGTTGTCCATGACCTCATACCCGCTGCTCTCGCTGGAGTTCTCAGAGGAATCATCTCCTCCGGCCAAACGCTCGGGAACCACGCCGCTCACGCGAAGCAGCTCCACCTGCAGACGACCTGCCACCTGCCAACAGAGATCCAACGGTGAGAGACGCCTCGAGGGCTGAGTTCACACCAATCTAATTATTCGCTACGGTGTTCCCACCAGTTAATCAATGTGTAACAATACCGATATTGCCGATACCGATAATATATTTACTTTTTTTCTTTGATCATAAACAGCTTGTTAAAGTGGGGAGCGCAGTTTTTAGTTTTACTTTTAGATTATCAGCACATCGGCGTAAAACAATATTGTTTGTTTGTTTTTTAGTTTGTTTGAGTTTTCCCTTTTTTCCTTCACGTTTAAATAGCTAGTAAAAGTGGAATGTACATTTTACACAATTTTTTACAAGTCTAAAAGACGAAAAAAAATTCAACCTTGAGTTGAGTCAATAATGTTTACACACTGCCTCCGAACTTCACATGTTACGCGTTCAGCGTTTTCGCATCCGTAGCATGCATTTTCAAGAAGAGGAGGACGAATACGAAAAAAATGGAAAAACGCATGCTCAGTGTGTTTTATGAATCTTTGTAAATCGCCTTTTCTAATAATGTCCTACAGTAGTTAGCAGGTTCTGCCGCTAAAGTAAACAGAAAGCTCATTAGCATTAAAAGGAACATGCACCGACACGGCCCGCTGTCAACATAGCTGATTTTGACAGGGTAAAGGTTTTTTTTTTTAACTACAGTTAAGAAAAAGTAACCAAAGTATGTTTTCATTAAGACACTAAAGGATCTTATTAATAAATCTAAATTAATAAATTTAATGATTTAAAAGTTCTGTTTAGAAATATCGGTATCAACATTGATGATACAGACCTTTTAAAGTATTGGTATCATATTGAAAACAAAATAAGTGTTCTTGTCCATCCCTAATCTAGAGAGACTGACGTGACGAACATATTTGCTTTGCGTTGCGCAGCGTAACAGCCTGTTCACTACAGAGATGTCTGCTCACCTCCCCCTGCTGGCTGATGATGGGAACGGCGTACTGCAGATTCACGTCATGAAACAGACACTCCAGGAAGACGTTTGCTACGCCGATCAGATTGTGATTCTCCTGCGCTTCATAGAACGGATCGCTGACCTTACTGTGCAGACGGTTCACCTGGGAGAAACAGAAAAAAACAACAATTAATCAATCATAACAGGAAACATCTGAGTCGTTCTAAGACCAAGTAAAGAAACTGGAAATAATAAATGAAAGCGAGTTTATGTTAAAACAAGTATGTTAAAACAAATAATAATAATGAGTGAATAAATAAATAAATTAATGAGTAAATACATAAAAAATAAAGAAATTAATAAACGAGCAACACATTAATTAGTATATATATTTAATAAACATTTAATACATAAATAATAACTACAAACACATGCATGTATATAGTTAAGAAAAATGTCATGTTTATATATTAAAATATTTATATTTAATTTAAAATATAAGAATATAAATGTATATGCATGTAAATATTT
This sequence comes from Enteromius trimaculatus, assembly GCA_032361065.1. NCBI lineage: Eukaryota > Metazoa > Chordata > Actinopteri > Cypriniformes > Cyprinidae > Enteromius > Enteromius trimaculatus. The sequence continues at coordinate 20,821,990 of JAUMHP010000070.1, read as the reverse complement.
TTTAAATATATACTGTATGTGTGTGGAGTTTACTATTTAAACAAGAACGCCAATAGATCAGAAAAATCTTTTTAAAGGGAAAATAAGTTTACTTTGACTATTGGTAAATATTTGTCCATTCATATTTGTACATTTATTTTGTAAACTGCCTCAAGACTTTATATCTTTATATAATTTTGCTTCTCAAGTAAACGTATCTTGGTTAAAAGATATTTAGATATTTGTATTGGAAAACAAGACAAAAATAATCAAGAAGATAGATATCTAGATATGGATTATTTTGCAGTACATGCAACATTTAATGAATTCTCTGACTATTTGATAAAAAAATACAGTAAAATTATAAAATGTTATTTTAATTTAAAATCAGTGTTTTTTATTGTAATATCTGTTCATGTGTAATTTATTTCTGTGAGCAAAGATATATTTTCAGCATCGTAACTTTTCTGGTTAGTATCAATGCTGAAAACAGTTTATTTATATATTATATTATATATTTTTGTGGAAACCGTGATGCATTTTATTTGAAACATAAATATTTTGTAACATTATAAATGTCTTTACTGTCACTTTTGATCAGCTGAACGCATCTTTAATAAATAAAAGCACTCACCACCTCCTGTGTTCCTTCCCTCCAGTCTCTGTAGTGGTCTCTCATGTCCACGAGTTTGTTCTCTAGTTTCTCGATGGTCCACACCTGTGTTCCCTTCCTTTTGCGTCGCACCTGGATGGCCGGTTCACTGACTATAGCTCCACGCTGGCATTAACATAATAACAGCAATGTAATATTACAGAGGAAACAGTGCTACAGTACAGTGACTGTGAACTGCATATGCTTCCTTATTCTTTTATATATTTTAATATGTACAAGTCAGAATAAGCATGTTGTTTGAATTTCTACAAAAAATTGACATGTAACATTATTTAAAACTGAATCTAGTTTATACTTGAGTCTGTATGTTGGTTCTGATGATGAAAGCAGTGAGTGTTTCTCACCTTGCGGTTAGCGCTGAGGTTAGCGGCCGGGATCTGCAGCGTCACCTGATAGTCTGTGAGTTTGTGCATCTCCTCGGACAGAAAGTTAGCTTCTCGCACCAAAGCGTTGGCTCGGATCACCTGCTCACGGAGCCGAGACAGACTCTGACGGAAGAGCTCATCCCTGAAACACACATATAAGAAATACAAATCCGTGCCAGACCTAGTGAGCTGCCTACGTAGGGAGGATTTTAAGGCATTACAGACACAATCTCCAAAATGTAGGGTGTTTAAGAAAGGAAGACCGCATGGTTATGGCACAGGTGTAATAAGTTGTGTGTTGTGTGTGTGTGTGGCTGACCTGTCGTCACTCCACAGGCGTAGTTTGTTGTGTGTGTGTGTGTGGCTGACCTGTCGTCACTCCACAGGCGTAGTTTGTTGTGTGTGTGTGTGTGTGTGGCTGACC
>JAUMHP010000070.1:20755082-20766198 GCA_032361065.1 Enteromius trimaculatus | reverse complement strand
CAAATTAAACTTATTTTAATTAGTAGCCATGGCATCATTTCTTAGTTTCACTCAATTTAAGTCTATTTTAATTATTTATTCTATTTTATATTTACAGCCAAAGCAACATTTGAAAACAAAAAATTGTTTAGCTTAGGTTATTTTTATTTTAATCTAGTTAATAATATTTCATATTTATTTATATATACTTATATATATATAATCTTTATACATATTTTACTTCGGATGCATATCAATTAACATTTTTCAAATAAATAAAATTTACGTAACAATATTTAATATTGTGCTACTTATATCATATTGAAACAGCACTCTAATTAAACAACTACGAACAAACAAATGCTGCAAATTAAACTCATGCCAGTGCTCTGCAGAGACTGCAAGTCGAATGACAGAAACAGTATTTTCTTGTAAAACACACTCAGTTTTACCTACAACATAACTGCAGCAGAGTGCGTAAAATAAACAGAACGCCACGGCCCGTGTTTCAGCGCTCTGATTGGGATGGTTGACATACTTTGGCCTGAATGGGACGTCTCAGTGATTGACAGGCGTGAGGTCGGTCTGACGTCACACACACTCGCCCCGCTGAGGAATGTGACGCCCTGATCTCTCTGAGGCCACCCGCGCTTTACTGCCTGGCTCATCCTGAGCACTAAAACACCACAGAGTCACAGAGACGCTGTCAGTCACCCGCTCACTAACATTACACGTCTGAATGCATCACAGCCCACGGCAAAGAAAGAGCACCTGAAAACCATACTGGAGCAAACGTACAGAGAAAATCACACCAAGTCACCAATTCCAAAACAACATGAGTAAAAGTTTTAGAGTACAACAGCACTTAAGTATTTTACCTATTCTGTGCTGGTTTGGGTTGCCTGCTCTCATGGCATAAACGTGCCTTGGTTCACTTTTAAGCGAGACACAAAATATGTACCAGTAAGTACATATCGCTGCAGTTTCCAAAAATGAACACTAGAGGCAGTAAAACTCTTTCATTCCTTTACAGAGTTTTTATTAATAAAGCGTCATTTTCGTACGTTTACTTGAAGAATATCATGTTACGACTTAATATTCTGGGATATTAGAAAACTGCTGCTTTTTATCGTTATCTTCATATCTATGTGTTTTCATAGTCGCTAGGTTTGTTTCGGTGACACACAGAGTACAGAGATGAGCTCAGCTTCAATCCTGTGTAACTACCCTTCAACAAAACAGTTCAGATCTGTGTAAAAGGAAGCTGAAATGATACAGTTGCATTGACAAATGTGTTTTTATGTCAGTTTAGCATTTATTAACACAGTCTGGTTTAGGGTTGGTTTGGTGTAGGGAACATTTCCAACACGATAGAGCGTTAACTTTTAGCAACAGTCCACGGATATTTCAATTCTGAACCGTTGCAATGCTTACCATTAGCAACGTAATAAAAATGTGCCAGGGTCACGTATTGAACTCAGTGACACTGCGGTGAAACGTGCAGTAAGGTACATAAAAACAGTGCTGCACAAAAAAGCTACATATTTTTATGAAACCAGGTTAGTTTTGGATCTCATCGCTATCTGCCGCCATGCCCTCGTCTCATATATAAAACCCCTATGATTCACAACTACTGGCTGAGGAACTTACATTCATGTAAAGTAACATTGTTGACAAGTTTGGGTTAGCTATATAAGTACTTTTGTGTATTTTGTGAAAAGCTAGGTGCACACGTGAGATGCTATCTCCTGAAAAGCAATGAGATTTAAACACAGACCGAGTCTCCAATCTTGCATCAGATTCAGAGAGAAATCCTCTACTCTAGAGTTACCAGGATCTGGGGTCAGTAAGTGTTTTTGTTTAGTAAGGATGCAGTAAAGTGATCATTAAAGACATTAACAATGTTAAAAATGATTTATATTTACAATAAATGCTACTTTGTTAAACTTTCTATATATCAAAGAATCCTGAAAATGTATCACAGTTTCCACAAAAATATTGCAGCACTGATAATAATCAGAAACTCAGCATATCCTTATGATTCTGAAGGATCATGTGACACTGAGGACTGGAGAAATGAACAATCATAGAAATAAATCACAATTTAACATATATTCACATAAGAAAAGTTTTTTTACTGTATTTTTCATCACATTAATGCAGCCTCGGTGAGCAGGAAATATTCCTTTCAGAAACATTAAAAAACATACAAAAAGTTTTCAAATGAACAGCTTTGATTGGCAATAAATCGAAAACCATATCACATTTAGTCATTTAGCAGATGCTTTTATCCAAAGCGATTTACAAATGTAGCAATCCATATTACTATTAATAATGTAAATGAGCAATTAATCGTCCAAGCAGCTGTAGGCAGTGACTTTAATTCGTCAAAAGAGCATTTCTGAACGCGACTCAAACTCTGTTTTACACACAACATTACAACACAGGTCTGATCTTGTGAATGAATCTGGAGTATAATGCACATATACTCACAGAGATGAAGCTCTAGATCCAGCGGTCGGAGCGTTGATCCTCTCTAGATCCTGTGGATGTGAGTCTGCAGACGTCAAGCAGAGAAACACACATTACTGCTCTGAGCAGCTCACACGGCCTTGAGAAAACACACACACACACACACACAGCTGTTCTGGGAGTCTCCTCTGCTGTGGGAGTGTGAAGCACAGACAGAAGAATGATATCAGACGGACACAACTCCACCAAGGACACAGATACCATACCAGTGTGTATTGTGTATTTTGGGAAAACATAGCTAATAGAGCTCTAGTGTCTCAGACGCTGCATCCTACAATTCCTTAGGAGAAATGGAGTTAATTGCATGGAAATTTAGATAATTTTCCTGCAACCATTATAGAGTTAATTCATCTTTATTTGCTGTATTTAGTCACACTTCTTACCTAGGAAGCAATTGAGAGATTGTGTTGCTGATTAAGTATATTTTGGGAAACTGACTGGAAAAAAACAATCATTATTGCAGCAAATAAAGCCATTTCTCAGATGTTTACTACACGAATCCTTAGAAGTAAAAATAGAACCATTTGGGTCCACTGCACGACAGTCTGAAGATATTTCCCCAAATGATACACATCTATTTTCATGCAGAAATGGCTAGAAATTAAGTAGTAAATTAGAAAGTAACACACTGAATTAAACATGACATGCAGAAAGACTTTGAAGTCATATTTCCTTGTAAAGCATACTCCAATAATCTTAACATATATTAAACAGGAGACATTTCCAGACTTTTTTTTCCAGGAGAAACATCCAAGACGAGCCTCAACTTTTCTATGAAAGAAAAAAACGCTTAAAGTTTGCTTTTCTGTAGCTCAGTTAAAATGATTAATTAGTTCATTTAAGTGTCTCAGATGTTTCTCTTATAAAATCAATAGAAGAAAAATAAATAAATAAAACAGAAATAATGGTGCATGACAATTTTGTGAAAAAAAAAAAAAAAAAACGGGGGAAAAAATGGTGTAGAAATGTTTTTTTACACATTTAAATCATACAGAAACAAAAATAGCATGTTGAATTAAATGTGAATGTTTGCACAAGAAAGCCTGAAATAGTATTTCCCTGGAAACATATTCCAATAAGCTTAATAAATCTAATCATAAATAAAAAAAAATACAACTTTGAGAAATATTTTTGACAGTGTAAACTTGGCACATATGGGATTATTCATCTGAAAATAGTTTCACTGCATTTAATCACACTGAAAAAAATACTACTTTCTTAAGGTAAGTGGTTACAAATAATTTATTTTAGCTACACTTAAATAAAAAAATCATTTTGAAAGTTAGTCGACTACATTTGTTTATTTAAATGCAACCACTTACCTTTAAAACGATTTTAAATTCAATGAATCAATATTATTGAGATATTATTGCACTGGTTGCACTGGTGTTTTTTTTCTCCACATCCATAAAAACAAATTATTGCTTAAATCTGCTCTCAGTCCTCCTACAAGTGCATAAAAGTCAACTGCATGGTCATTTTGAGATACCTTCAGCAGAAACATCTCAGTTTGCTGTGTTTAATCTATCTAGGAAACAACAGAGAGCATGCGTTGCTGATTATCTTGAGTATGTGTATTGAGTATTTTGGGAAGGTATAGATTGAGAAAACACACAGTATGTCCTTCTACGGGAACGACTCGACCTCTCGGCCAAACTCTGTTCAGAGCACATGGAGATAATAGAGCAGGCTTTATGTTTAACCACACTTTCAGTGTTTGGTGAGGACAGACTCAAACATTCATCAATCTCAGTCCAAACAATCCGTCTCAACACGACAGAAGTTCCCACAGCTGGAACACACGGCTGAGCAAATCAGTCTATTTTACTGCACTACATACTATACCAATCTATTCAAACAACTATATTCAACCCTAACTAACAAAAGACAAAATCTAGTTAGCAATGGCTAAACATTATTGCTTAAATATAATGTTTGAGTAACTTGTTTGCAAGTTAAGAAAGACCTTAGTTATAATAGTACTGGTATTAGCACGGGGTTTGTTTCCAAAATGGTGTAGTTATAATATTTACCAGCAGGGTTAACTGACGAAACTAACCAGCCGAACCAAAAAAATCCTATCTTCTGCTCACCAAGGCTGCATTAAATTGATTACAAATACAGTATATTATATATAATTCAAAATATATGTATATAGTATAAATATATAGTAAAATTATTTCTTATTTTATAAAAACAAAAAGCTGTGCATTTCTGCTCCAGTTAAAAGTCTTGTGTGTATGTGTGTTTTTAATGTCTTTGAAAGAAGTCTATTTTGCATTTATTTGATTAAAAATGCAGCAAAAATTGTGAAATGTAATTCCAATTAAAAACAACTTTTCTTATGTGAATATCTTTTAAACTGTAATTTATTTCTGTGATCAAAGCTGAATTTTCAGCATCATTACTCCAGTCTTCAGAAATCATTTTTAATGATCAGAAATCATTAAACATTATTAAGGATCAAGTATTAATAATGGTTATCACTACTATCAATCATAGGATCTTTTTCATGAGCAGAAAGCGTCTAACTGAATCAGTATATTAGAATGATTTCTGAAAGATCATGTGGAGTAACGATGCTGAAAATACACACAGCTATTAATTCCATTTTACTACATATTCACACGGAAGATACTGTACTTATTTTGAATTCTAAGAAATATTTGACAATTTTTACTGTATTTCTAATGGAGCCTTAGTGAACAGAAGAACAGTAAAAACTGTACAAATTGTAATAATTCTGAATTTGTGAGCAGTAGTGAATATACTTGTGTGCGCAGGAGTTGACTGGCACCTGTCGAGTGTGTGTTCAGACACACAGAGCTGTGAACACAAAGCCTGCTGTCTCCTCTAGAAACACAGGTGGCTGGAGAAGAGAGGGTTCACGTTACACACACACACTCCTGGGATATCAGCTGAGGGAATCTAACACACAGACCACATGGAGAAGGAAAACTTGACCCAAACACACAGTTCAAGACTCTAAATGCTGAGGTTAAAGGTCAGTCAAAGTGAGTGTCTATGAAGAGTATGTACTTAATGCTACTGTATTTTTGTGAGATTAGCCGCACTTGAAAATTTTTGTGTTGGAATGAATGCAATAAATATACGGCTCCAAAATACATAAAATTATGTTGACGTTATCAAAGTAGGCAATAAATTAAAATGAATCCTCGAGCAAATCAAGCGTGACATTTAAAACATGCTTGAACCAAAGAGCACAGAATCTCAGAAAACTAAAACCATACAAATTAACTGAACAAATCCAAATAAATATTTATATAAAAATATTAAACATATTTTATGAATCTATATATTTAAAGAATATTTAATATATTTTCAATTTTCTTTCAGCTATATACTAAATATACTAAAATGAAGTTAAACTGAAATATATATTAATAAAGACATTTCAAAAATGAATAAAATTGTCAAAAAAACAACATTACCAAACTTTAGTTAAAATTTAAATGACACAAAAATATAAACTAAAATATAATATATATAAACATTAAAACTTATATTAAAACAGTGACATTAAAAGTGTGAATAACTATACTAACAAAAACTATTAAAAAAAACTTATATAATGACAAAACATTAATTAATGTGCCAAATAACTGAAATAGAAGTGCATAAACACTTAAAATGACATAAAACCACACAACAAAACACCTCTAACTTTAACTAAAACAGAAAATCTCCTAATATTATTGAACGCAGAACGCCGTAGCTCACCTTCTCCGGAGCGCTGAGCTCATGTTCAGCTGAAATAAGTCTGAGATCTGCAGGAGCGGAGCGTGACGCTTCAGTGCTATCTCCTCACAGCATCTCTCTTCAGTCTTACAGCATTACATTCTGAGAAACATTCTTATTCATAATATAAAGATTGTATCATTGGAAAAGAAAACAAAAAGTCCAGTGAAGACAAAAATAATATACTTTTAAAGAGCTCAGGGTCTGCAGATGCTGCTCGGCTTGATTCTTGCATCTAAAGTAACACAATTCTGGATTGGTGAATGTTTTCAAAAAAACGTTGAAGTCAGATTATTTTTTAATACTTTGTTTTATTCATCAAGGATGTTTTAAATTGATCAGAAGCTGATATATAATGCTACAAAAGACTAATGTTTCAAATAAACACTGTTCTATTGAACTTTCTGAACTTTCTGTCACAGTTTCCACAATAATAACGGTTTTCAACATTGATAATAATCAGAATGTTTCTTGAGCAAAACATTTATTAAAATAATATTATTAGAATTGAAAAGATCTGTTTTCTGTGTGAATATGTGTTAAACTGTCATTTATTTCTGTGATGTGCAGCTGTATTTTCAGCATGATCCTTCATGTTGAAAACATTTGTCCTGCAGAATATTTTTTTTAATTTAATAAAATAATCAGAAGAACAGAGTCTATTTGAAACTATTTATTTTTTTAAACTTTATTTTTTTGAATCTTTACTGTCACTTTTGATCAATTTAATACATCCTTGATTAATAAAAGTGTCTTTCTTAAGCAGCACAACTGTTTTCAACAATCATCAGAAATGAAAGCAAATCAGTATATCAGAATAATTTCTGAAGGATCATGTGACACTGAAGACTGGAGAAATGATGCTGAAAATATCAGACATAACACTCTAACATTACACTTTAACAGATATTCACACATTATTTTGAATTCTATTAATATTTGAGAGTATTTGTGGAACACACACAGCTCCCGGATGAGAGCAGATGTCAGGGATTACAGAAAACACTCTCCAGGTGTTCATTCATTCCACACCAGAACAAAACTCCTCCTTCACATCAATAAAAGCTGCCAGAGCTCCTCCACCTTCATGTCACTGCTGTTTTTACTCATGCAGTGATTCATGAGTCTTCACAGAAGTTTCGCTTTCAAACGCCACGATAAACACGAGAACCGATGTCAAATCTAAAGCATGAGGATGAGACGTTTAGGATAAATGACTTATTTTAACTGTACTAAGAATACTCCCTTCAGCGCTTCCTCGGAGGACAGGGGTGAAATACACCGTTTACTCCAGGTCTGTGATTTAGGAGGAGAAGGAAGCTGGGTATCAAACACCTGGAGAGTCCAGTCTCTCATCTACTGAAATTACAGGCTTGGAGAGGTCGACTGAGAGTGAGTCAGAGACTGTAAATATCTCCAGAGGGAGCGTTTGGACTCCATTAGATGACCTTTGAAAAGTTCAGGCAAAAGGGAACTACATGCTATAGTTCACCTGAAGCTGAAGCATCATCGTTCTCTCAGATTTCTGATTGAGCACACAGTTAATCAGATTTATAAAAAAAAAATAAAGAAAGAATTCTTGGATGTTGATTGTTCATCAGCACTGGTGAAATATCATACTTCCAAAAAAAAAACAAAAAAAAAAGGGAAATTTTTGAAAAAAGACAAGAAAAAAGCATCAGCTTTCAGATATCACTGATGAAGGAGAACTACATTTGACATTTTCTAAAGCGAAACTTGATAAATAATAAAACATTAATAAAATAAAACTTTAACAAACTTAAAAAATAAAGGACAAATTAAAAATGCATTTTCTCATTTCTAGCATGTTTGAAATAATAATAAAAATAATATTTAAACAGATATTTTGGAAACAATTCTGATAAAGGACAAATATAAAAAGAGGCTACAATAAAAATACAATAAACACATTTTGAAAGATACGGACAAATAAAAAGATACTAGATTAAAGATTTTGTCATGCAAAACTAATCAGGTGTTTTACTCAAATCACTGTAAACATTAGTAAAAGTGTTCAAAAACCATTAACAAATACAGGGATTTTCATCTTCCTCAGATATTTCTGAAAAACTAAAGGAAACTAGACATTAAGGTACAAGGCAAAACTTAAAGTTCATCAAAAGTTAAGCAAAAGTGATGCTCAAATACAATCAAAAACATGGGGATGTTTAACAAAAAAAAAAAAAGAGAAGAGAAGGTACAAAAGCTGTCACTGGGACCGTACTTATCAGTAATTAAAGTGTATATTTGAATCTAATACCTTACACCAAATGGACTCACTCCACCCCACCCCAGTGACAGCTTTTCTGCCTTTACTTCTGAGAGCAAGCTCGATGTGAACAGTCCTTTACGTTACTAATAAGTATTATTGTACAAACGCACACTGTATTTAAATAAACAACACCCTATAGTTGTGCTATAGTTGAAGTACTTCATCTGTATCTTCAGATAAATCTGAATCTCTCTGAATTTGTGAAACACTCAAAGGCATGAAAGGACCTCGTAGCGTACATCTCTGGACGCTGGGGGATAATTAAGGTTTTTTTTCGTCTCTTCCAGTAAAGCTTTAGAAACGAGCGAGAATCATGACACACGACACGCTCGTCTGAGTTCATCCTGTACCAGCACATGAAGAAGATGAAGCACGTGGGCGAGGTGCTTCCTGATGTCATTTGTGTTCATTACACCCATCTCCAGGGAGCCAGCCGTATCTCAAGAGCAGCCTCGCACAGCAGAGACATAAGAATCTGCCTTCCTGGAGCTCCACCAGAACATCATGCTGCTCGCAACGCCCAGGTCATGGGTTCGACCTTGGATAAAAGCTGTGCAGTGACCACCATCTATTACAGGCTTTAACGGCTCTCTGGATTTGACTCTGCGCCCAAACTTCGGATATTTTTGACATGTTTTAAATGAGTCTCTTCTGCTCACCAAGGCTGCATTTAATGGTTTAGAAATTGTGAGATATTATTACAATTAGGAAGAACGGTTTTAAGTGAATATCTGTTCAAATATAATTTATAATAATATAAGAGTCACATGATCCTTCAGAAATCATTTCTGATTATTATCAATGTTGAAAACAGTTGTGCTGCACAATATTTCTGCGATGCATTTTATTTTTCTGGATTTTTTTGATGAATAGAAGTGTCTTTTTAAGCAACACAACACCGATAATAATCAGAAATGTTTCATATTAGAATGATTTCTGAAGGATCATGTGACTGGAGTAATGAAAATTCAGCTGCACATCACAGAAATAAATGATATATTAACACATATTCAGATAGAAAACAGCTACTAATATTTCACACTATTTACTGTATTTATGATCAAATAAACAATCTTGGTGTGCAGAAGAGGCGTCTTTCAAAAACATATTAAAAATCCAAATATTTCAGTCGTAAACCAAACAAACGCCACAAACTTTCCAAACACAAATTAGGAGCACAATGTCACAGGACGGCTGCTGCTACGTAAACTAGATCATTTGCTCAGTTATCTCTGTAATGGCTCTTTCCTGTTTGTCCGAGATGGATCTGGAGCACTAGGGTTTCATCTTTTTGTGCTAAATGCCACTTCTGTCTGAATACCACAACCAGATCTGACCGGTTACAAATCAGACACATACATGTATATCTTTCAGAAAAACATATATTTGTATTTATTTACAATATAAATTATATGTATAGAAATACAGACATGTAAATAATTTCTTAATACATACTGTATGTGTATAGATATACACAGAACACACACATATTCTGTAAACTGAAACCTTTATTTAGTATGCGTTTAATCATTTGACAGCACAAGATATATAATCGAGGAAAACTTAAGACTATTCAAAATAAACATTCAAATATATTCTGTGTGAAAATAAATCATAATAATGTAATAATAATCTAATAATGTACAAGCAAAAGCGGTTATTTTAACATTTTAGGACATGAGAGTGTGTGTGTTAAATACTTCCTCGTATCTCAGTTTAATACGCAGAGGCTTGTGTGTAGGTCTGTCTTTTTTTCTGTCTGCTCAATGAAGGATGAAAGAGAAAAACGCTCAGCTGTTTTCAGCTGTATTCTGTGCAAGCTGTTTGTTATTCAATAGAAAGAGTAGAAATAGCATCTAATGGAGCAGAAAATAGTTTATAATGTAGGTTTGTTTCTTTTGTAAGCCATTAAAATCATCTTTGGAAGTCTGTCTGGTTTTATCTTCTGGTTCTGGTTTGAGCACAGAGAGCAGCCTCCATCTAGTGGTGAACAGGAATCTGACATTTTTCCTGCTTTCACAAACATCCAAACATGTGAAGAGCCCTAGTCTGATGTTTACAAGCACTTTGTCCGTCTTCAAGCCGTAGCACATTAGTATTCTGTCTGCACTGGCCTGAAGAAGACTGGAGAAAAGCAGCCCATCGTGTTTCTGCCGCACACTTCAGACTGAACATCGCTAAGCAACTGCTGGAAGAAACTGGGAATTCCTACAGTGTTCGGTAAAAAAAAAAAAAAAAAAAAAAGAAATGGCAAAAAAGTGATTCTGTTACGGCCAAATCTTTCATGCACTGCTTTGTTTCTTATCTGCAAGTTCAGATGTGTTACTTATCAGTGCTTCTTACTGATTTAAAAAGTTGGTTTGGAAGATACATGTAAAAATAAAAAATAAATATCATATTTATTTACTTTAATAAACTTTATCAAATATATTTAGTTTTTTATATAAATTAAAAATATGAATAATGAATTACATAAATATGAAAAATGTTATCTGTTTTATATATATATATATATATATATATATATATATATATATTAGTGCTGTCAAATGA